>MU192244.1:0-24727 GCA_016904865.1 Pissodes strobi | reverse complement strand
TTAACGAAGACAGCGTTCAATCTTCTGATTTAATCTTAATCAACTGCCCAAGGCATCATTTTAGTTATAAACCTATAATTAGTTTGTAGAGCGGCGTTGTGAGGACAGACCATGGTTTGCGCGCCTTAATAAACAATCGAATGAGGGTCTTTTATTTATGTTACTTGAACTTAGTGATTTTCAAAAGTAAGTGTTTCTAATGCCGGTTATATTGCATAATATTTCTGTTTGAACCTCGTTAGCCACCACAATGAAATCACGTTCGAGTGAGCAAAGTAACTTAATTACTATTTGAGTTTTTTCTTCTATCTGTCAAATAATCATATCGGCTTTTATTTGACCGAAATAATTTGATTAATAATTGTTTTTTTTATTTTCCTTTATCCATCAAGTAACTGAGTAAAATTTCTGACCTTTAGAATAGTAGTCAATACTAGTCGTACTATTTAGCGGAAGCAGTATAGAGTACTGGGCACAAAATCACCACCTTATTGTTCCTTTTTTTTCCTACGGGAGTTATTAAATAAAAACCAACTTTCCATTTACTGAATTTACCTGTGTTATTTGCTGGGCTGCAGAAAGGAAGAGATAGGAAAATAAAGACCGTAATTACAGTTGATTTAGTTTATTTGCGCTCTATATGTTTGAAATGTTTTGGCGCCATTGCCTTGCTATAACTACTACTGTTTATTATTGACTTTATCATTAATACTCAGTTTTTTTTGCGTCTCACTTTCCAGTTTTTAATACTTGCTTACTTACTTGCATTTCATTATTAAATTAGTTCATGGTTATTTATTTTATTTTTCATTTGTTCGTACTGATTAAATTCGGTTTCAAGTCGACTTAATTTTGAATTTATTTAAATAATTTTCTTTTGGTAGTTGTGAAGCTTAGGCTGAAACGAGTACCATATTTCAGCTTTGGTGTATTTCTTGCTTGTGCCGTCTACAAGCCCGTGGCGCCTTATAAATAAAAACCCACCCTTACTATCCGGTATTAGAGCTAGGGCCTATTTGCACGCTTTGAAGACGACTCGTTCTAGCTTACGCATCTACACTTGCAAATTCACCCAATTTCAATTTTATAATTTTTTTATTTCATATTATTCACCCTCGGTCTCTTCTAAGCCGAGGTGAAGGTTTCGCGCCAATTAGAAGAAAGATATAGCGTGACAATGATACCCAATTTTTATTTAAAATATCGATTGTGTAGTATCAAATTGTTCGTAACAAGTTGCCCTTTCTAGTTATGGTAATGGGCCACCCTAGTTCCATTTGAAAATATTGAGTAAACATCATAATTACGATTTTGTAAATTTTAAATGAACCTTTAAAACAAGTGAAAAGTAAAACTCGATCGAAACTATTTTTCCCTGCCACCTTGATCCAAAATTAACCGTTTTAACTCATCCAGGGTACTCTAGATTGAAAACTAAAAATTTAAATTTAAGGATAATAATGTCAAAAAGTGGCAAATGGGGTGTCATTTGTACTCATAATGTGATTTTCTATTGAAATAAGTACAAATATACCGGGTGTCCCATTTTATATAAGAAAGTAAGGGTCGCTTACGGTCAAACCCGAGTGATATATAAATATCTATTTTTTGACGTATTCAATTGTATTGTATTGAATACGTTAAAAAATAGATATTTATATACTATACCTACACACCGAATTTCACTTAATTATCTCTAAAAGCAAAAAAGTTATAGGGGTGAGCCACTTTTGAAAAACACCCGGTATACAACGAAATATTAGGTCCAAGTTTCATGTGCTTAAAAGCACATAAATAGTTCCGATTTCAGAAAAATTCAAGAAAATGACACTAATTAGGGCAGCCATTATAGTCAAATTCTCAAACTAATCGTTTGATCACAATATATGGAAGACGGCGAGTTGGGACTCGGCGACTCGGAATTCCAGTCGTCCAGCGTGACAATCAACGTTAAATACGGAAGTGCGCGCGATAAAATAGCCAATCCTTTTACTAGGCTGCCATTCAATGGTATTCTTATGGGAAAAGGATATGACTGGATGTTATGACGTCACCTTCTCAGGGGCGACCTCTTCCAATATCTTAAGCTATTTATTATTTAACACCATTGCCTCTTCCTAGTCCTAGTTATTGAGATAAAATGAAAACTTCTTTAGGCGCGTTCATGACACTTTCCTCGGTAGGAAATGAAACTAAGCAGTCGTGTAATGCGTAACGCTCGGCTACGTTTACGTTAATCATTTCTTTCCTCAAAAACGGCTGCGAATAGAAATTTTGTATGTTTTCATGCAACATTTGCGAGTTATTACGTCACTTTGGCAACTTTTCAAAATGTTGCTTTGATATACGATAACTGTCGAAGACATTAATTAATTTTAATCAAATTTTCTGGTCAAGTTCCTTTTGACGGTCTTCCGAATACTATTGAAATTGGAGAGTATTTTTTTGACATGTACATTTTCGAAAAAGGAGCCATTTTGTTCGTTCTGACGCCGAAAAAGTCACACGGATTCAAAAATCCGGAAATTTAGAAGAGAAAAACTCTAAACACTTTTCTGTTTCGAAAATGTCGGGAAAGTGAACGTAATTAAAAGTTAGCCTATGGCAATGTATTTATTTATCTACTATCTAACTTCATCCCCGTCCCTGATTACTTCTTTTTTACTTCTTGTTACTTGCGTAAGTGTGCCCTTGTTTGTTTTATTACTTTTATTAGGGGCAACAAACTTTGAGTAACAGGTGGTCAAAAATAGCTTTGGGACAATTGGAGAACTGTAAAAATGCCGTGGCACGTCATAAGAGATAGTTGCTTAGTTAGGAATCGTTTTATTCAATTTTGTCAAGGAAATAATAGGGATAAAAAGGGTTTTGCTCTTTTTTGTTTTTCTTTTAGGGCGCTTTTGTGTTTATGACATCACAAAAAAAGCATTGCATTACCTCATGGAATTGCCAAATTGGGAAATATATGTCTTTACTGTTTCTAAAGGGATACAGCTAATTTTTACATTACTTCTTTGCTAGAAAAAACGCGGATAAAGTGAATTGAGTTTTCAAAATACTTAAGACGATAAGCAAATAAGCACAAATTATAAAAGTTCTATTGTAAACTATTTTTAACAAGTAGCAAACATTTTTTTTATAAGTTCAAATACGATAAGAAACACACAGATAGACAGACGCACACAACTTTGTTTAAAAGTAATACTATAGCTAATATTCTTCTCTAATTAAGCCAAAAAATTTCGTTAATCGAGTGGACCATTTGGTTGCAAATCCCACCGGAATAAAACGGATTATCGCCTCTTTATTTTAAAGACCATTACATCCTAGAATGGAGTATATTAATTTAAACTCGGAAACCAAGCTTGTTAATTACCATTGTTTAGCTTAATTGCTCTCTAATAATCGCAAATTTCGATTATGATTCTCTGTGTGTCGTTATATATTGTTCGCGTGCGTATGCCGTTTGGCGATTATTACTGAATTATACAATGTTTACTAATTCATTCGTTTATTCAACAGGTGATAAGATTGAATTTAAATTTTAAAATAACTGGAGCGCTTAATTAATACGACTTAATATTCAGCGAAGTATCAAGGCTACTTAATTGGCATTTTCTGATGTGCTCCCCTTATGATTGATTGAATTCAACCTAATCCTAATCCACAAATTAATAAAATTGGGGATTAGTGGAAAGTTTTTATTTTGACCGAAAACAAGATACACAGGTTGAAATTAAATTTTTCCAAAAAATTTAATTGGCCTCTCTTATGTTGTGTGAGATTCCAATGATGAGAAGCGATTTTGTGAAAAATATTTAATTTTCAGCTCATTCCAAGAATGCACTGATAATGATGTTCTTCAACTCCTAACTTTAATATCAACCATTATTGACGGATTTATTTTTCTTAACCTCTTGTCAATCAGAAACTAGCTTGCCTGTGAATTACAGGTGCTATGAGGACGGCACTCTTCGGGGCTCTTGAGAGATTGGCTGGTTTGTCGCCGCTCTACCTATTCCTGGAGCATGAGGCCCCTAGGGCTACATACGACGAGAGCGGCTGATGAATGCCCAGGACTCTAAATGAGGATGGACAACATACTGCCTGAGTGGCTGCCCACTATCAGATCAGATAGACTCTGCAATTTCCATATAGCCGATTGGGATGCGTGGTACACGGGCGGCTTCAAAATAGTGGTACCGGAGCGGGGGTGTACAGAGAAACCGTAGGGACGAAACTTGCCTTCGTCCTTGGAACTTATGCAGCCGTATTCCAGGCCGAGATTATGTATATGATCCTCAAATGCAGGTATGAAAACCTGTTTAGAGCCTTCAGAGGGAAGGATATCAACAGAGCTGTTCTGTCGGCTCTTGAGTCTGAGGATCAGTATTATTAGGGTTCCAGGATACTCCAATGTCCCGGGAACGATGAAGCTGATCGTCTGGCACGACAGGGTTTCGTAATCAGTCCAATGGGACCTGAGCGTGTAATAACTATACAGTACGGTCGCCGCTATTCTAAGGAAAGCAATGAATGTGAGGGTCAAGGATCTATGGGGATTGTTTCAGAAATGAGGTCTACTCTTGGGAGACCCAGCACTTTGTAGTGTGAAGGCTTCCTGGCTCTGAATACGGGGGCATGAGGCTTAAGACAGAGCTCCCCACACCCTTGAAAAGGCATTTGCACCTGCTGCGAATAGTAGAAGATCCGGAATGCAGGTGGTGATGTGGAATCGTCCACTCATGTTCTTGCCAATTGTCCAGCGTTGGCTATGGTAAGAGAGGTGCACTTCTGAAGATACATGCTGAACCCCGAATAAGAAAGACCTTCGCTAGAAACGGACCACCGGGCTAATTTTGTATGTAAGTCGGCCCACCATGGGGCCAGACTGGTGGCCTACATGCAAGGAATCTCGCCCGCATTAATTATTATTTACGTTCATTATTGATCTAGGTCAATAATAGAGATTCAATAATTAATACCTAAGTAATTTCAGAAAAATACATGTATTTATTATTTTAATAATTACAAAAATAGTTGGTATTATGCGTTTTATTTAAGACGCCAGTGTTTGTCTAAACCTTGATTAATCAATCAATCAATCAAAAAGTACTTTATTGTCCAAGAATACATAATCCTTATAGACAAAGCATGGTATAATGTAAATACTTAATAGTAAATACAGTGTTAATTATCACAAAGGCTGAAATGCAAATTCGCATCTAGCGAGCAGCGGTTACAAAACATAATGACGAGTTGCTTCCAACGGGTCTAGCGTCTAGTGGTTCGATGCTGAGTTTGTGATAAGACGCTGCGGGTTCGATTCCCGTCAGTGGCTAGGCTTGTTTTATTTTTTGTAAGGTTATGTTTGTAAAAAGTTTTTTATCAATTTTGGACATGCCTTGGGTTAGTTTTGTTTGGATGCGCCCGAGGAACGAGCGAAGCGAGCGGAAGGCCATGCGTGAAGTGAAATATTAGACATTCTAAAATAATAAACAAACAAGTCCCGTCCATTATGGTTTATAACCGCTGCTCGCTAGAGGCGAGTAAAATACATATACGACTAAGTAGTGAGACTATCTGTATAGAATTCATTGGGATCATAGTAAAATTTCTGCCTCAACAAGTCATTCACATGTTAAAATGTAGCAGATGCTTTAATTTGATCATGAGTGTTGTGTTAATGCTCTGGTTGGTGTGCGATGCGGCAAATCAGATATTCGATGGACGTTGTATTCATAGGAAGAACCTTGGATATTATGTTTAGTTTTACATATGAATAATAAAACTTCTCAAATAAAGAGAGACGTAAGTGGAAAAATTCTTAGAGATGAGAAATCAGGCCTACAAGACTCTCTCTGATTGACATTAGCAATGAAGCGAACAGCCTTTTTCTGGAGAACAAAGAGAATGTTGAGAACCTGCTCAATCCCCAAAACGGGATACCATATCTTAGGTGGCTTTCAAACAATGCAAAATAAACTGAACGTGTTATATTTTGACCAAGTTCTCTACTTATAGGTCTGATTGCACTATTACAAAACATCTTGATGAAAGTTTCTTACTCATTGCCAGTATATGGCCTTCAAATCGAAGATCACCGTCGACACCCAAGAACTTTGAAAAGTTATGCTTTGGCTCGTTTTCCAGATACACTCCCTCCATATCACATCTGAAGCCTACTATATTAGTTTTGGTGTTTTAAGACTTCGTCGATTGGAATTGCACCATCTCTTGATTATTATCAGATCTCTGGAAATGTTGTCCTTCAGAACACTTGCACTGTGCCATACAATCGAAGTGCCATCTGCAAAAATTGTAAATTGTCCAGAAATACCAATCCGAGCAATATCATGAATGTACAATAAAAATAGAAGGGGCCCCAAAACAGAGCCTGGGGAACCCCACAGTCGAGACTAAGGGTTGAAGCAGCAGAGGTGACAACTGATTGACTACGATCTCGCAGGTAGGAATCAGACCAAGCCGAAGCCATATGCCTCTAAAGCCATACTGTATAATAGTTAATAGTATACTATTTTTTTAAATAATTTGTATTTCTTATAGATATTACTTTATTACTGCATTTCTAAAACTGTGATCAACTCCATTTTGAATTAAATGACAACCCTTCTATATAATGATAGAAAAATGTTGCCACCTCCCTGTTTTTGAGCCGATTTCAAAAATATAAATGTCCAACCGTTTCGGACGTACCAGGCCTTAAATCTGTTGGGCGTAAGTTAATCTTTTTTAGTGTCTCGCTCCTTGCAAAATACTTAGATAGATCCTTTACGATTTTAAATTTATTTCTATTGCTAACTACTTTACGGCGATTTTTAATATATTAAAACAACGATAAAAATTACATACAAATAATAAAAAATTATTAGTGTGAAAAATCAATTTTAACGAGAGTGAAACAATTGTAAAATAAAATTGCGATAAACAAAAGGTCTCGTATTATCGTATAACCGACAGAGTTGGAGAAAAATCATTTATTTTTGAATCAGCTCAAAATGCATTGATTAATATTATCTTTGCCTTTAAAAATAAAATTAAAAAGTGTTGTACACGGATTGCTGTGAAAAATGACTTCGTTTGCAGTGCGAAATTGGGATGTGATAGGACCCATCCAATGGGGTTACTTAAATCACATTCAAATTTTGTAGGTATCTATTTGGTGCTTTTAATTCTTGGGCTTAAATAAGTTTCGACAACGTTTCCGATAAAAGCTTCTAAAAAAACGATGTGTGCTACACACGACGGAAGTGAAAAGCTCAACAGTGTTTTTGTGTTCTATATTTTTAAATTACTTACCACAACTTCGATGTTTAAAGTAAAAATTAGCAGAAACCGCTGCTTATCGCTTGAAGAAATTCTCCTATCTTGGCCCATTTCCCATCTTCAAATGGTTTGAAAATTTTGAAATGAGATTTCAGGAAAATAAATTTACTTACTTTCCACAAAAACTATATGCGTCGATATCGTAAAAGTAATATTTTGCCTCGAAATATGCCCTAAAATCCACCAGAAACTGCCCC
Source organism: Pissodes strobi (assembly GCA_016904865.1). NCBI lineage: Eukaryota > Metazoa > Arthropoda > Insecta > Coleoptera > Curculionidae > Pissodes > Pissodes strobi. The sequence goes on along the minus strand of MU192244.1, from coordinate 17,183 downwards.
TAATCACCAAAAATTATCGACATTTGACGATGCTGACCCATTTGTCCTGATGCAAACCTTGTCAATGAGATTTCAGGCAATTAAATGTATACATCTACATATTTTCACTTAAACGTCATGTCAATATTATTCAAAGTTCCCATAATGCACCAAAAGCAAACCTATCTATTCAGCCTCGTAAAATTGCCGAAATATTGAAAACTTTGGAATTATTTATGGGATTTTCTGCATGTCTCAATTTAACCTCGATTTTCTCTTATTTTCCGATCTTATACGGAAAATCGTTACAGACGTTTTTTATGACAGAGATCACGAAGTTTTCGAATCTGGGATTGATTTCTTGAAAATAGCTATGCGTTCGCTGACAACGTAACTTAAAATAGATTTTTCAAACTGAAAATCCGGAAAGTCACCAATTGGATCGATGCGATTTTTTGGTATGTTCTGTTCATATCAACCCTTTTTATAATGTACAAGAGTTAGCTTGCTCTAGATTGTTAACTTTTCTGGTAATAAAATATTAAGTGGTGACGTGCCGTGTCAAAAACTCAAAATGGCGAAATGTTTAAATTCAACTAGCCTCTTCTGTATGAAAGACATCATCATTTCCAATGTGTCTTCTAATACAGTTTTTGACGTGGATTCTCGTTAATTAATAGGTTTTTCTAAAAAGAGCTATTTTTAGACAAAAAAATTAAAACTGATATTTTTACGTTTTCTCTGGAAAGTCCATTCTTCCAAAGCACAGGAACATTTAGAGAGTTTTTCTCCTAGAAATTCCCTATCGAACTGTATTTAAGCTTTTCCATCCTTTTTCAAAAATATACACGCCTTAAAAAAATACTCGCCATTTTTTGATTTTTACCAATTTTAATAGGGTCCGGAAGATCGGCAAAAAGTATAAAGTATCATCAAAATTGTTTATTTTTTTCGACAGTTATCGTTCGACAGTTTTCAAAGCAAAATTTAAAAAAATCTTACATTTGGCATAATAACTCGGGAACGGAAAATCGGATCGCCAAAAAGAATTTACCTCGACCCCCAAGTATTTCCTAAAATCGAGCCAATTCGAGAAAGAATAAGTTGACATCGAGTTTACTCTAATGAGCATAACGCCTCAGTCTTATTCACTAACCAGGAAAAAGTATAATGAACGCGCTTGGAGAAGTTTTCACTTCAAAAAGAAATAATTTAGACTCCCCGGGGTATTTTGCTTTTTATTTTGGATTTGACTGGGTGAAACTTTCAAGGGCATTTTATTTGAACACGATTTACACAAATGTACTACAGTTTTACGGCCTTATGAACATGACCGTATAATGGAAATACAATAACATATTGGTAACAAACGAACAACATAACAGGATGAGAAAAAAAAAACAATAAAGTAAGGAATAATGATGAAACTGCATATGCTAAACAATAATGCGTTAATTATGTAAACATCGGTGGTCTTGTCATTAAATATTAATATACTAATAAAAAGCTTATATGCGTGTAGTTAGTTGCATTGCATAAAATAGATGGAATTATATAAATATTATTAATTTCGTAGGGAAGAAAAACGAAAAAGCAAAACAAAACACGTGTATGCTTCACATTATATTTATTTTAATATTCCTCCTCTTCTAATATGTATGATCTTCTCGAGACGTTCACGCGCCACTAAATACCACTATTTTTGTATTATATATTTTTAAATTGCCCATGCCCTGGCACAATTACCTGGAAATCACCCATAAAATCGATAGAAACTAAGCTTAGATAGTGTTGAACAACACAAAAAGTCTTGAATTGCGATCCTAGGATGGTGGCAAATATGTTTAATAATTTTTTTATAGATACACCACAGCAAAATATTAAAAAAAAATTAATTTTGCACTGATATGGAAATTGTTCACACTATATAAAACAAATTAAAAATAAAAATACAGATGTGCCTGACGATATTCCTTTGGGTCTGTTCATTTTGCGTTGCTCCTTTGATCTACCTATAAAATTGCCCGATATTCAAAACTTTCGACATTTTTTGCGATTTTCTGAATGTTTCAATTTAAGCTCGATTTCTCGTGTTTTCCCCCAAAACATTGTTACAGAACTTTTTTATAGCAGATATTACGAGATCTAATTTGAGACTGATTTCTTGAAAATAACTGGCACATAATATACCTAAAGTAGATTTTTTGTATGGAAGTTTGGTTAATTCAGATTATTCGATTTTTCAGTAATAAAATATTAAGTGGTGACTCAAAATGACGAAGATTTTAAGTTCAATTAGCTCACCCTGAATAAAAGGCATCATCATTTCCAAAGTGTCTTCTAGTACAGTTTTTGTCGTATATTCTCGTCAATTAATCGGCTTTTCAAAAAAAAATACTTTTAGAAAACAGAAATAAAACATGTTTTACGAAAGTTTTTTCTCAAATTAAAACTTTCGATATATTTAAAAAATAATTTGATTGAGTTGCCTTCAATTACTCCGAAAGTATGAAAAACTTGGAAACTCTGCCAATGCATCTAAATTTTCCCCAAAAAAGGCAACTTTTCCTTAATATAAATAAATAAGTTGATGTACGCGCATATATGCTATGCACCTAGAATAAATATACAATGCTTTACCACACGAAATTAAAAATATTCAAAAATATCACAAATTTAAGAGGATGGCCAAAACATGGATATTAGATAATATAGATAAATGTAATAAACTAATAAATCTATTAAATAAAATAAAATTAAACATAGGTAGGTACTGTGGTTTTTTAACAGTTTAGAAGTATCTCAACTATAGTTTTTGTGTTTTTTTAGTCAACCAGCATAATCCTGCTTCAACGGCTATCCTAAGAAATACTGTATTTTTTTAAATAAACGTACTATTTATTTATTTATTATTTATTTCGATATTTTTCTCATTTAAACAATTTAAAACAATTCCAATTCCATAATTTTGGCCTTGGAAAATCCGGGAAAGTGGGGAATTAATACAATATACAAAGTTCTCTATGACATTGTGGAGGCGTGGATTTAGTATAGTTCTTAATTCAGTAATAAATTAATGTCCCGAATGAATTAATGTGTTAATTTATTTTCTTCTTATTTCAGCCTAGGCACCTGTATTCACCTCACACAATATTTCTGCGTCAGTCAGGGCAGTCGTTCGAGATCGCTACTGCGTTGTGTTCCATCCTCATTGGGATAGGATTAGATGCTTATGTGGTTTCTGGGTTAGTATTTTTTGTAATAATTTAATTGAATATTTAGTCTAATATATTATTATTTATAACGGATAGTCCTTATGTATACATCCTATACAGTTCAAAACTATATACAGGGTGTGTCAACAAGGTGTGCGGCTTGGATAGTGCTTAAACAATAAGAGGTATAGAAAAAGTTCTATAGCAAAGTTGTGGAGTTGACAGAAATCTATGAATTAAAAATAATTTTACATATACAGGGTAAGTCACAAAATTTATAGTAAAATATGTACTTTTTTAAATAGGACACCCTGTATATTATATCGTTACTTGACTCGGCAGAGAAAGAGCTTGACTTTGGTATCTCGTTTTTTTAATGTCGGTGCCGAGTTGCCACGTAATTAATTTTTTTATGAAATATTTGTATTTGAAAGGATCCGCTTAAATGGCCGTAGTTATCTATGGATTCAAGCTAAAGCAGCGAAATTTTTATCATAGTTAGTCTAAGGTACCTTATAAAATGCCCAGTGATAATTTGTATATTTTTTACAGGGTGTTTGTTATGATTTTATAAATTTACCAAAATTTAATATGCAATATCTCAATAATTTTAAATGGAGCATCCTGTATTTTTTATTTCATTTTGCCCATAGAATACCTACATTTTTTACCGATCTATCCTATACCTAAACCCTTTACTTTTTAAAATATTTTACTTTCTTTGTAAGTTCCGCCTAAAAACCCTATCTTGATTTTTTTTATCAAGATTGTTTAGAAATAAACTAAGTAAAAAAAAAATTTAAGTTAAACGGTTTTATTGAAAATAATATAATACTAAAAGCAAAAGCTAAAAAATAATCCGTTAGGTCCTAGGTACTAGTCATCACACCACTCTCCTCATCAATCTAGGGCATTGATCAGACAAAAAAATAAAATCGTGGGGCGCGTGAAATTTCTATCAATAGTCAACCGCTCATATCGTTATAAATGATATTTACATATTTACTCAAGTTACGCTGATTAATGAGGAGAGTGGTGTGATGACTAGTACCTAGGACCTAACGAATTATTTTTTAGCTTTTAGTATTATATTATTTTCAATAAAACCGTTTAACATAAAAACATACACAACTCCGTGGTCTACAGTGCTGCCTTGCACTTTGTGGACATTGGAAGCCCAGATTTCAACTTTAATCACTGTGTTCTACTTCTAAAGCCCTTTCATTTGATACCCATTACTCATCATATTGAAACAAATATGAAATTAGAAATATTGAAGCAAATATGAAGTCTGGCATTTTGTGCCGGCGACCATCTTAGATTTGAAAATTATTACCGTGTACAGTATTCTACTAGTCAAGCCCTTTCATTTGATATACCCATATTGAGGGGTTGTGAAAAAATATGTAATCCGCCATTTTGTAGCGGCGCCAATCTTGGATTTACAATAACACAGAATGTATTAAATTGCATTGTCATCAGAACTAAAAGTGTGTACCAAATATCAGATCAATCTGTCAACAGGAAGGGGATAAAATTTCAGCTACGTTAGAAATATTGAAGCAAATATGAAATCTGTCATTTTGTGCCGGCGACCATCTTAGATTTTAAATTTGTTACAGTGTACAGTATTCTACTAGTCAAGCCCTTTCATTTGATACCCATATTGAGGGGGTTGTGAAAAAATATGTAATCCGCCATTTTATAGCGGCGGCGGCGGCCATCTTGGATTTACAAAAACACAGAATGTATTAAATTATTGCATTGTCATCAGAACTAAAGGTGTGTGCCAAATATCAGATCAATCTGTCAACAGGAAGGGGGTAAAATTTCAACTACAAAATTTGACCCAAACAAATAAATAAATAAATAACAAACAGGTTAAGCTAAATAAAACCGTATTAAACATAATTCAAACATTGTTGATGTGCTGTCAGCGGCCCTCATTTTCAGTCGTTTTAATAGCCATTTACTGTTTATTGTGTTTTGCTTCTTATCAATTCTGCTATTTAATCAATTTATAGTTTTGTATCAATGGAGTTGTTTTTAAGGTATTTTTAAATTTTATTATTTTATGATGAATTTTCTACGTGAGAAACTTGTTGACATGATATATGCCTTAGGGGCTGCTGTAAGGAATGCCCATTTGGCATCCAGAATGTATGCTCAACTTTATCCCGAAAGAAGACATCCTCAACCATAAGTTTTTCAGAAACTGAAAGACAGATTCGAAAGAACAGGAAATGTGTATGAAAAATATGAACAGGTGAAACCAGTTATAAACGACGACAATAAGATGCTGGTAGCTTTAAGTGTATAGTTGAGGATCATCAAAAAAGTACTAGGCAGCTCGCTAAAGAATTACCCTTCAGTATATCATCAATATCGCGAATGCTTAAACGTGATCACTTCCACTCTTACCATATTCAATTATTGCAAGAGGTACTGGATTACGAAAGAAGAGTTGTTTTTTGTCAGTGGGCAGAGAATATGATGCAAAAGCCATGATTTTTAATTTTGTGCTTTTTCCGATGAAGCAACTTTTCATAATAGCGGCTGTGTTAATGAGCACATTCATCTCGCCATCTTCTCTGGGGTCTGACAACGCTTCGTTTGGTCTCTCTCGGACGCCAACTTAGGATTCTTATCGTCCACCTGTCCGGGTCCTGGCTTGCTATGTGCCTTGCTAAGGTTCCTTAGACTAACTATGATAAAAATTTTGCTGCTGTATCTGTAATCCATAGATAACTACGGCCTTTTAAACGGGCCCTTTGAAATTCAAAAACTTTCATTAAAGAAATAATTACGTGGCAACGCCGCACCGAAATTTAAAAAACAGGATATCAAAGTAAACTCTTTCTCTGCCGAGTCAACTGACGATATAATATACAGGGTGTCCTATTGAAAAAAAGTACATATTTTACTATAACTTTTTTGTGACTCACCCTGTATATGTAAAATTATTTTTAGTTCATAGATTTTTGTCAACCCCACAACTTTGCTATAGAACTTTTTTCTATACCTCTCATCGTTTAGGAACTATCCTCCGTACACCTTATTGACACTAGTGCTTCGGTCTCGACGAGACTAGTCTCGGTCTCGTCTCGAAATTTGAGACCGATACCGAGACGAGACTAGGAATTATAACTCGAGAACGAGACTTCAAGGTTCAAGACCCAGAGTCTCGTCACGTCAGTCTCGACAGTCTCGTGTCTCGAGTGTTGAAATAAAAATAATTTATAAGTAGGATAGTACGAAAATAATGGTTTGTTTTTTTTTTTAATTATAGGTAACGTGCAAAAATAAAAAATATTTAGTACACGAAAATCAAAGAAATCTAGGAAAGTATGCCTACTTATATTTATGAGTAACAGAAAAAAAAATATTTTTCTACGAGCGTGCGCAAAGTAGCTACTTTGCGCACGCTACTCAGTGCGCAAAGTAGTACTTTCCCGCACGCTATGCGGGAAAGTAAAATTCTCTAAAATCACCAGAGACTAGAAAATGTTCATATATTTTTAGAAACTTTACACTTTTGGACTTTTTATGCAATATAACAAACCGTTTTAAGCAGTGATGTAAAATTACCGTAATTTATATTTTTGGTTATTTACGCTGGTAATTTACGTGTGTTAATTACCAAAATTAATTACCGTGGTAATAAATTTGTGTCGTAAATTACTGTCGTAAATAACCGTAATATATTTTTGGTAAATAACAATAAATTACCGTAATTTACCGTAAACTGCAAGTAAACTAATAGCGATTTCCATTCGTAAATTAATGTAAATTGTGTACATATATTACTGTCTTACAAATAAAAATTGCTATTTTTCCAAAGAAGCATGTACATGTATAAAAAAATATCTTGTCATAATCATGTAATTACCACTTGGGAATGAAATTATGGTGTGTGTAAGTATCGGCGCTGGACAAAGAGTTGTTTCATTTGTTTGTGAATAAAACATTGTTTTTTCCTTAAATATTATTTAATTTTAAAACGAAAGCAACACAGAACAAAATGAATGGCAATGAATGATAGCCGACAATAAATCCCCGGTTCGGCTAATAACCGGCAGCCGGCAGTAAATCCCCGAACGCATACTGTTCATATTGCTGACAAACATGGTACAGGGTGATCCCCTATAATGTCGCCCCCTTTTAACTTTTTTATTTTTAGTGTCTCAAAAAAATTAAAAGTATGTTTATGTAGGTATTAAAAAATACTTTTTTTCTGCGTATAAAAAATATTGGAAAAATGATCAGTATACAGGGAAAAACAAAAAGTAAATTTTTTCAATGGATCACCCTATATAAGAATTTATTTTTCTATTCCTCGTAAAATTCTAAGCATAATTTATGTATGAAGTTATACCTCTAGAATCAATAGTTCCACAGCTATAAACGGTTGAAAATCGATACTTTGGCTACTTTTCACCTTGGTAGCAAGAAGGCAATTACAAATGGAGTAAAATGAATTTCACATTTCTATCTTAACTTTCCAAGAGCTACTGATAGTGCTAATTAATGGTACCTACAGAGGTACCAGATTTGGTACCCATGGTACTGCCTACCAGTTTCTTTCTGTTCCTGAAAAGGAAGATAGGAATGTGAAATTCATTTTACTCCATCTCTAATGATCTTCTTGCTACCAACGTGAAAATTAGCCAAAGTAGGTACCGATTTTTAACTGTTTATAGCTGTGAAACGACTAACTCTAGAGGTATAACATCATACATAAAATATGCTTAGAATTTTACGAGGAATCGAAAAATAAATTCATATATAGGGTGATCCAATGAAAAAAAAATTAACTTTTTGTTTTTCCCTGTATACTGATCATTTTTCCAATATTTTTTACACGCAGAAAAATAGTAGTTTTCCTAATCAGTGCGCAAAGTTATGTTTTCCCGAACGCGAAAGCAGTTATAATATTAATGTTGTTAATAATAATAAATAGGTAGTTATAAGTTGATGTTTTTGATGCCAATAAAAATTAAGAAAAAAATTAAGTTATTTTACTCGTAGAAAAACATTGTTCCTAACACGTACGCAAAGTAGTTTACCCCCACTTAAAGCTTATCTGCGCAAAGTAAATTCTTTGCGGTCACAAAGTGGCTACTTTGCGCACGTTACTCAGTGCGCGAAGTAGTACTTTCCCGCACACTATGCGGGAAAATGTGCGGGAAAGTAAAATTTTCTAAAATCACCAGAGACAAGGAAAATGTTCATATATTTTTAGAAAATTTACACTTTCGGACTTTTTATGCAATATAAGAAACCGTTTTAAGTCATAATAATACTCTTTTCCCTAAAAGTTTTCGTAATTCGCTATATTGTAACTTAAACCAAAAACCAAATATTTTGAAATCCTCGGTATAGTAGTAAAACATTATGTCAAGCAACAATACTTGTAATTGTCAGATTGACAGATTTTAAACAAATCTAGGTGTAAAACGAAGTATCCCAAAAACATGATCCTCAGCGTCGCTAGAAAGCCCTCAAAGCTTCCGTAATTCGCGATATTACAACTTAAACCAAAAACCATATATTTTTAAGTCATGTCAGGTCAACAATAATAGTCATGTAAAGCAACAGTAGGTATAATTGATAGATACTTTTTCTTTTATTTAAATACGGGTTATTATTATTGTGTGCTTGTTTGGACCGCGCTCGTAGAAAAAATATTGTTCCTAAACGCTTGCACAAATTGACTTTTCCGCACTCGACTGATTGAGTCGAGTGCGGAAAAGTAGCACTTTGCGCACTTGTTAGGAAAATAACTATTTCAGTACCTACATAACTATACTTCTAATTTTTTCGGGACACTTAAAATAAAAAAGTTAAAGAGGGGCGACATTATAGAGGATCACCCTGTACATTACAACAAAAAATAACGTTAAATTACGGTAAATAACGTTAATTATTTAGCAAGAGAACCAGTAATTTTTTATATATTTTATCAGTAAATTACGGTCATCAATTTTTGGTAATTTACGGTAAATTACAGTAAATTACCACGGTAATTTATCGGTAATTTACCAGTTCACATCACTGGTTTTAAGTCATAATTATACTCTTTTCCTTAAAAGTTTCCGTAATTCGCGATCTTGTAACTTACCCCAAAAGCCATATATTTTTTCTTCAAACGTCAGTAAATCCGTCATTACTCGACTGTGTAGGCGGCCGTGAAGTTTCGTTTTTCCTCCGCCGGAGCTTTACTTTTCACTTTTCCGCCGGCGGAGGTAAAAGTGTTTTCATAGCAACATATATAGATACAATACAAACAGACAACAAAATAAGCGTCAACAACTCAAGATTTATTAAAGTACAATTTGTATTTATCACTCAATTTGTGACTGCATTTCTAAAAATCACTAATTTAGGAATAAATTGGTTATTATTTAATCGAACTTACTCAATAACTGCTTATCAATACGGAATTAAAACGCAATCGGTGAAGCAATCTTAAAAAAATAATTATTGTTGACAGTGTCCACTGACAGCTTTATGTTACATTACTATAGCAACAACCTGTGCCTTATTCACCGACACCGGTCTAAGGCGCCTTGAGAACCCATTTATCTTTAATAATAATTAGATATTATTTCTATTAAAAATAGATGTTTTTGCATTAATTTGTCGACATTTGAAGAAAAAACAGCATATTTTATTAGGAGGAAAAGTTACTTTTCATGGCTTGCTCTCTATTACCAGCCTCACTCCGTTCGGCTGTTAAACACGAGCGCGCCATGAAAAGTATCACTTTTCCTCCATATAAAATAATATACTATTGAAATCCTCGGTATAGTAGTAAAAAATTATGTCAAGCAACAATACTTATAATTGTCAGATTGACAGATTTTAAACAAATCTAGGTGTAAAACGAATTATCCCAAAAAACATAATCCTCAGCTTCGCTAGAAAGCCTTAAGAAAATGGATAGTTCTAATGACCCCAAGATTTACCAGAATGTATCCTGGCACGTGGAAGAAAAATGTGATTGAGCGAATTATTTATGCAACATAAGAAAACCGTTTTAACTCTTAATCATTCCCTTTTCTCTCAAAGCTTCCGTAATTCGCGATATTACAACTTAAACCAAAAACCACATCTTTTTAAGTCATGTCAGGTCAACAATAATAGTCATGTAAAACAACAGTAGGTATAACTGACACATACTTTTTTTTTATTTAAATACGGAGCGGACCGCGCTCGTAGAAAAAATATTGTTCCTAACACTTGCGCAAAGTGACTTCTCCGCACTCGACTGATTGACCGAACTCCGCTTGGCGTCGTTCGGTCAACATCAGTCGCGTGCGGAAAAGTAACACTTTGCGCACTTGTTAGGAAAATAACTATTTCAAAACAGGTCTTATATAGTTTATAATAATTTCAAATTCACCCACCCGCCGGGGATTTACCTAAAAACTATAGACTAGCCAGAGGAGCGTTACTATGCAGTTTTTTTATTTTAATGTTTTCAGTTAATTTTTCTTATAAAAAAAAGTAGTTTACTTACATAGGTAGGTATGTTTTTAAGTAAACTTAATCCTTTCAAACAGAATCCTTCATTTGCAGCCAATAGCAAATAATCTTTCTGCACTCTACCAGGTTTACTTACAATCATTTATATTTTTTTGCTCAGGAATGCGCCTCATGAAAGCTTGAAATTGAAAATATAAAATATTATATAGAGTAGACTATTCTGACTACAGTGACTACTCTACTCTCTAATATCTTTTTTACTTGCCAACCTTCCTATCTATACAGATTTTTTTGTGACTTTGTTGTTTAAATTAATTTTGCTTAAAAAAATCGTCACTTTGTGAGGTTATTAAGATTATTTATCTGAAAAAACCCAAACAATCTAAATATTTTTCATTAACGTGGTAATATCCCAAAATTGGTCGAATCTATAATACCGATTCTTGGGAAGGTTTTCAAAAAAAAAGAATTTTTTTCTGAAGTGCACGAGACTCTCGGCAAGAGCGAGACCACAACATGTCTAGTCTTGGCGAGACCGAGACTCGAAGACTCGAGATTTTGCGAGACCGAGACCTCAATAGTCTCGTCTTGTCTCGGCGAGACCGAAGCACTGGTTGACACACCCTGTATTAAGGTAGAATTTTCAGATTTCATTTACTCTCAGGCTATAAATAATGAAGAAAACTCAGCAAATTGAAACTAGACCTATAGTGTAATTTACTATATCTGTAAGTAAAAAGATAAGTAAGGGTAGCATTGTTGCGCTGAGTTGGCGCTTATCGTACATTCTAATTTTGGCGATGACCGTCACTTTCTTCAGCTTTTTCAAATTTGTAGAAACTGTCAATGCAATCTAACTCCAGTGCGTACTACTTCGCCCCGAGGGAACATTCAAATAAAATAATAATTTTATTTAAAAAGAAAGATTAAATTGAAATTCAAGACATAATGTGCGAACCGCGTCTTAAGTTAAATTATTTTGTCTAAAGACATTTCAGGAAAATGTTCAACAATAGCACCTATCATATGCTCTACTAAAATAAAATAACTTACTATTGGAATATAATCCAAAAAAATGGCATTCACGAGAACCGAAATCAGACTCTAGTTGCACGCTTCACAAACAGGTCCCCCCAACACTTTGCCCTAAAAAGAAAATCTTGGCCAGGGGGCGTTTCTATTAAAAATATTCGCTTGGGACTGGAATGAAGAACATGTTAACTGAAATAACCAATTTTAATTAACCTGATTTGGAACACGCGGCGGTACTAAAATCGAGGTTGGAATTTACAAAACATGTTTAAACGCTAATTGCCACATTAACATTTACGGCGAATTAGGAATTTTAAGTGTTCTTATGAAAAGCATTTTAATAGCTGGGCATATGCCGAATCCAGATTTTTCGAGGAAAGATGGTATAAGAAGATAAAAATCTTTGGGACAGAGTTAGTCAGAATATTTTCTTGACGCGAGATAGCACGTTACTCTACCCAAAAATATGGAGTCTGGAAAGTAAATCCGAAAAAGTCTTGTTCGGTAACGCGTTACTGTGGCCACAAGGGGCCTCGAAAAGTAGTTACAAAATAACCATCACAAGTTGTAGAACGTCACTATGCCTGAAAAGGGGAGAGAAAAGTAAAACGTACGTTTTCAAAGAAAAATTCTGTTCAAAATTCGTGTTTCCTGGGGTTACCTAATCAGCTCTAGTAGGGGTTGAAGCACAGCTTACAGCTTATGCGATAAGGAATAGAAAGTAAGTTGTACCTTTAAAACTCTGTGACTTTTGTCACAGAAATGGCGAAATGGCCAAGAAACCTAGAATGTATTCTCTCCTAATCTGGTGTAGTACGGCAGTTAGTCAAACCAACCTTGCATTTTTTAGTAGAGCATTGCTATATGGCACAGTGGTAGTATATACCCATATCTCACGTTTAAGAAGTGGAACCAAGTTTGCAACCATGGGAGAGCAGCGATATGGCGGATTGTATACTTGCTAGGGGCAAATTTGAGAAAATCGCTAAACGAGCACACCCGACCGTTACTATGGATGAATATCGCTCACAAATATTACAGGAGGTGTTCTAGAACGTAACTGGACTATACGCCAGCCGCGTGGTGGCAGGTTGCCTACCCTCTAGGCGCAGAAACTAATGAAATCGATTTTGTAGTGTTAAGCTAGGGATTTTTGTAAGTCAGTCTTTTTCCACAGACAAAATATAATTAAATCAGCTCCCAATGGGCCCATACATTCTTTTTAAAAAGAGAAAAGTTTTTAAATCAGTATGCTCATAAATATATTAATCTCAAAACAGCTAACTTTAGGTTACCTTAGTTGTAAGGTGGACAGAAAATTATAGGATTAAGTAAAGCGACATTAAATTCAAACAGACAGTTTAACAACATAATTTAGAGCGTTTAGCATAAATTCCATGTCGTTATTAATGGATAATATTATTCATTGTACTAGACGTAATCACAGAATGGAATGATACAAAATTTATTACGTCACAAATTTGAGTCATAAATATGAGACTTTGGCACTTGTTTGACATTAATTCAGGTTCTTAGGGCACTGGCAGCTACGAAACTCATAGCAAAGTACTATAGATTTAGCGCAGTTGCATTTCCATTAAATGACACAAGCGTTGCTTTACAAGCCTCTTGTGCTGTAGGCTTAGTTCTATAGAGCAACCTCTATCCTTCCTGGCCGGCTTTCGGGCCGCACACTGACGGTGATGGCAGGTTCGCGTTCGAGTCCTTCAGGATTGGGGAGATCGCTTGTCTGGCCTTCTGCGCCTCGTAAAAAGCCCTTAAAATTTGGAGGTCTTGGAAATATTCGGTCGGAGGTCTGCTGTCTAGGGGTTTTCCCTTAGCGAAGAGCGCCCGACGGCATTTGGTGAGGCTTTCGTACTGCTTAACACTGTAAATTGCATTAAAAAAATAATAGAGCTGAATTTTGGTAAGGCCGAGGTGATATGTTTATTATGGATACTCACAGATCGTACATAACCATGACGAATCGCTGTATACCAGCATTTGTATCCTCTACCTCTCCTTGCATTAGCAGCATCTCTAGGAAAGGGGCGACTTCAGGGTGCAGCTTTAAGACAATCAAGGCTGTCTTCTTTTTAATCTTGTAGAATCTACGAGTGCATGGAATGCTGGAAGTACAGCAGATAGTGCTGTAATTAGTTATATGATATTTTTTTATCGAAGATATTTTTATTAATTTTAGTGTTATAACTACGTAATGCCGATGAGATTTCGTGAACAGCTAGATAGTTATGTTGCTTTCCAGTCTTTAAGTGAATCCATAACTCCTCAAGCTCTTGTAGTCTGACCCAGCATGATATAGCTAACACAACCACATCTGTATCTGATGTTCTAATAGGTTTGTTCTAGCAGCGATTTAAACCCAAACCAAACCAAATCCAAGTCATCCGGAGTTTGCATATAGCGATTTAAGTGTCGCTTATATTGCAATGCGCAAACTCGGCCGGCTTGGTTTTGGTTTGAAATCGCTGCTAGAACAAACCTAATCAGAACCTTTCTGTATCCATATTTTAGCATGTGAGCCAGATGCACAAACATGCGAGAGTCGGTTTCTTCATGATTACATGGAGTAAGACCAGTCATATCAACATCTGCATGGTTTGACGTTATGGAGTTGTCAGATGTAGACACAAGAATGGACTAATTTTTTGGTGTGTAAGTAGATTTGTTCCTAGCCAGAATGCAATACACATACACATCAGTTTTTGATTTCGGAATTTCGAAGGAAGCTCATCCAGTTAGCTGGCATTTTGGTGTCCATCTCCACCCGTAGCTAGGGATCCATTCCTCATTCCTCGCGGGTCAGCGCCTTCAGGTTTTTCTTAAGGTACTTGTTTGATCAAGAATACTTATGTTAAACTCAATCAACGTATCTTATATGTATTAAAGGCTTGTAATTCAAATCCCAAATTATAACCTTCAATGAATGGAAAGAACCATTATTGACAGAGTCAGAGAAAATCAGGCAAGACCAGGCTTCATCAAATATATAATGGCTCTTCCATCCAAAATCTTGGCTTGGATATGATATAGACGTAGACGAGCAAGCGAGACATTGATTCAAAAGTTCTGACTTAGCTGTAGACCTCATATCGCCATTTGTGCTTGAAAATTCTGGTGAAAATTCGTGGCTCTTGTGGCTGAAGAACTCGTCAAAATTATCGGGGCGCTTGCCACTGATTGCAACGTACAATCTAATGAACAGATCATTTGTAGTCTTCATTACTTTAATTTCGCTCTCTCTTCTATTGTTGTCCTTTGGAATTGGAGAATCGCCAAAAATGACTAGCTTATTTCGTCTAATTGGCTCATGGATTGACACAGTTCCTTGCTGAAGTCTCTCAATCACAAAATTTAAGCACTGGTCTCACCCTAAGTTTCCACAGTCATCACAGCCTGCTTAGAGCTTTCAGAGCAACCTTTGCGATTATCCAAATTGAACAACTCGTCGGTTTCCTCGGCGAAAGGATTACCTAGTAACTCGACATTACGTTAAAATAATAATAAATACAACGATTATTATGTTTTATTTATATGTACTTGCCTGCGGTTTTATTTGCTTCTGCGCCTAGAGGGTAGGCAACCTGCCACCACGCAGAAGGCAGTTATGTTCCAGAATATCTCCCGTATTATTTGTTAGTGATATTCGCCCATAGAAAGGATCTGGTGTGCTCGTTTAGCGGTGTTCTCAAATTTGCGCCTGGCAGGTATTCAACCAGCTATATCGCTGCTCTCCCGTAATTGCAAACTTGGTTCCACTTCTTAAAAGTGAGGTATGGGTATACACCACCACTGTGCCAAATCTCAATGTTCTACTCAAAAATGCAAGGTTGGTCCCGATATGGCCGACTAACCGCCGTACTAGTGTCATTAAACAGACTAGTGAAAATTTGGATTTCGCTTCTTTTAGGTTTTAACGTCATTTTACCGGTTTGAAGTTTAAAGTTTTAGAGAATCAGATAAAAAGTAAATAACACCGCGATAAATGTTAATTAATATCTTTATTATGTCACATCTTATTGTCTGGCGAACTTTTAAATAACTAGGTCATAACAGTAATTACCTCCCTTAAATTCAAATCGCAATTAGTATTTTGAAACGGAAAGTGGTTTGACCTACGCTCATTTCCGTATAACTAGGGTTGCATTTGGGTACAGAACAAGTGGTCTGAAGCAACTGCCTAGGTAGAATAAAAAGGTTGTTGTTCATGCGTCTAGGTAAAATATTTTCATAACAGCACACTGGTGCTGAAATCCGGTTAACAGAAATTGAATAAAAGGCCATGAATACAGTAGGTAACCAAAAAGGTGTAATACGCGTTCATTTCACCAAGGCTTGTTATATATTTGAGTTCCGCTGGAATTGATTCAGTACAAATGAGACTATTCTACTGCATCTTTCCGAGCTGTGCTGTAAGTTGTGTTATCTTGGTAATACTTGCTTTTAAAAGAAAATCTTCCAAAGCGTCTTCTTTGGAATTTCACTAATTTGACTAACAATATTTTACGAGAATTTTCTTCATCATAAAATAAAAAATAAGAACTAAACTTACTAACTGCCACTGGGCTACGATAATTTGGTATTGAATTGTTGGTAAAAAGTAATCAAAGTCTGTGTTCCCATTAAGTAAAAGTGTTAATGTCTTGACAATAAATCTTAATAGGATTTTTTTCCAAAAAATAGAAAATAATACAGTTCACTTTGGTAGGTAATATGAAATAATAATTCTTTTATATTCTGTATTTTACCAAAAGAACCCTTGATTTAATACCAATGTAATACTGAACATAATAGCAATAATAGTAAGCAGCTTCTTATTCGACCAACATTGGCACGCATGAAAAAAAGTCTGTCGCTCGTTCTAAATTCTGCACAGAATGGTGAATGCGAGTTAATTATTTGCTTCTTTCAAATATATGTATGTGAATTTCTCTGCTTTCACAAGCAGCAAAGTCAATCATGATATTGTGTCAGTATTAATATGCATGCCTTGGTCACAAAACCTTAATAATATATATAATTTATGTCCATCAGATATGCCATAAAAGACGTAACGCAAAAAATTATGTCCAGAGTGGATTGTCCATTCCAACGTATAAAGGATGAAGAGCCTGAAGAAGATGTTGAGGAAAAGGATCAAAAATATAAAATAACCCCACCAAAAGATTTACAGAGTAAGTTTTTGGCTATGATGACCCAACGCGAATTGGATAAAATTAAAGATGAAGAGGAGCGCCAAGCTGAACTCGAGAGACAACGGATATTGGTAAAAACAATTTTATTTTATTTTCATATCGTGTTACTTTTGCATTTTATTATGATTTTGTGCGCGATTCACCACTCTACTATGCAGCTAATGTCGTTTGTAGATATTAACAAATAAACGTTTTAACTTTAATTATAGAGTAAGTTTTTTAAACAATAAAGGACGCCGCACACATCTCATGG
>MU192243.1:14063-30320 GCA_016904865.1 Pissodes strobi | reverse complement strand
ATGAGTCAGTGGATCATAATTAAATATAACTTTGTTTTTTGTTTTGCAATATTTGCATCGAATCGAATTGTAGTTTATAGTCCCACATGTGCCCCATACGGGGATCAAATATCGAAAAACGAATGATACGAAGGCATTATAACCATTTGTGTCTATTTTTTATATTCCTTTATATGGTATAAACGTTTTATTCTATATAAAACATTAATAAATGGGCCTGACCGGTATATATTTCCTCCTTTTGATTGTGTTATGCAAACACTTTTTGTGATTGAATAGTATTTCTTTGGTAGGATGTACGATTAGACGAGATTACTAGAGCTCGTATCGTTAACTGTTGCTTATTACTTATTCATTTCCATATAATATATTTCACTTCCGAATATATTGTTTGATTCTGTGTAATTTTGCACAGACGACAAATAAATGTAACAATGTTTTGTCATGCCCTCGTGTATAAATAACAGTTTGTTAGTATAATTCAAATCGCAGTGAGCACATTTAATTTTTGTTTACTGCTTCATTCGCATTTTTGACTGTAATCCGTTCGCACTCTATTTTATTCTAATAAGTATAGTTAGTTTTAGAAGTTTGAGAGTATTTTCCATTTCAATTTTATTAAGTAAAAAAATAAGGGTTACAAGTGTCATATTTATTCATAATACTCAGTTTGTATTATACACATTTAGTTTTTATATATTTAAAATAACCAGGTATTTATGTATATTTGAAATTTTGGCATATAATCTTATATGGACTCACCCCCTGATTCGCTTCTTCCGATGAATATTGCCCCCTTTTTTCGCCTCCTTTGCGATCAAGACGTATCACTAACACTTCCCTATACTAGAAATACGATTTCTAGGCATTTTTCTTTTTAAAACCAAAAGAAAGAACCGATTTACGGATTCTTGCTTGTCACCGACCGGTACAAAATTGTAATGACGCATCAGCTCGAGCGACTAGCCAGGGTCGGCTGAATCACCATGTTTTTTGATAACTTCTTTAAAAATTGTACCGATTGGGAAAAAGTTGTATACTACAAAGTGTAATGAGGGATGGCGGGGATGCGAAGGATAATAGTTTTGAAGTTTAAAGATATCCACACAATCTATTCTCCATGTTTCAGACAATGCAATGACATCGAAAATACATGTTAAGCTTTCAACAAACACCAAGAATTCATCAAAATTTTTACGAGCGCTGCGAATGTTAATGCGTATAAAGTTTATTAGATCATTTTCACTAGTATGATATTCAGAGGGACATATACATGAAGTTATCACATTGGCATAATTGTTTAGTTCGTTATGATAATCCACAGTATTCATCTCAATGTAAAAACAAATATGTATAGGTATCCTATAAAACTGCGTAAGCAAACAACTCCACATCCATGAAATTAAAGTAAACAGAAAATTAATTACTACTAAACTACATCTTAAATTTATTAAGTCTCAAATATGGAACATACTATTCTATCAACACTATACAATATCAGTCGACAAAACAATATTTTAAACAAATTTAAATAGCGAAAGGAAAGCATTGCTATTCAAAAAGATCACCAAATCAAATCATTTACCCAAAATTTAGAAAAAAAAGTAACAGTACCACGGTATAAATAAGTATATACGGTAGGTTCACTCGAGACAAATTTCCAATTTCGCCGACAGTTTTTACCTTCAAAGCGAATCCGGAACAATCTCGTTCGCGGCCAGTTGTGGCTACACTACGAGGGAGAATTTCCGGTCAGTGTGCAAACGCCTTGATATTCTGTACTGTTGGGTCGCGTTGAATTAAATAATTATTAAGATCGTTACTATGGCGAGATATTGTTGTACGGATAATTATTGTATTACAAAAGTGGGTGACGGCTTTTCATTTTTTAGATGCCCCAAAGACCCTATCAGTTAAGATTTATAATAATTTTTTAATAATATGCAGTTTTTCAATTACACGTATAATCGGTTTAACAAATATGCCTTTATAAAAATTTTGTTATTTACCTAAATATGGATAAAGACAATAGTGAGAAAAGAAAACAAGTACGGTAAAAATTAAATGCGCGTCACTACTAGCGTGAGCAAAAATCCGTTTATGTTTTAATAATTGCGAATTTTTCACATGACCTTTTGTGTTTTTAAAACAACTCTTATATTTTAACATTGAAAATGTTCCTATTATCCTAGTAGGTATAGGGCCTCAAATCGTGAAAAAGTGCATGCTACATTTGACACATGACTTCATACGCGTGTGAGATCGTGTTAGTTTATTTACTTAAACTTAAATTTGATTTATAAGGTATCGGAATCGATTAAAATGACTAAAATAAATTGGAATTAACTGAAACTCACCGAAAGTTGATTGAATGACTAACCAAAACTCGCCAAAAGTAACCAATACAGGCTTAAACGTACCGGTACAGGTTACGAAAATTAAATTAAGTTAAAACTAACCAAAACGAACGAAATTTTAACGACTAACCAAAAACATTAAATTTGATTATAACGTATCGGAACCGATTCAAATGACTAAAATAAATTGGAACCAACCGAAAGTAATCGAAAGTTGACTGAAAAACTAACCAAAAGTAACTAAGAGCACTAAAAAGGGCTAAAACGTATCGGAACAGATTAAAAATATTAAAGTAAGTTGAAACTAACCCAAAGTAACCGAATTTAGGCGACTAACCAAAAACATTAAAATTGGTTATAAAGTACGGAATCGGTTCAAATTACTAATATAAATTTAAATTAACTGTAATTAACAAAAAGTTGATTGCACGACTAATCAAAACTGGCCAAAGTAACCAAAAGCACTAAGGGCTTAAACCTATCGGAACAGATTAAAAATATTAAAGTTAGTTGAAACTAACCCAAATTAACCTAATTTTGGCGACTGACATAATTTTACCAAAAACATTTAAATTGGTTATAATGTATCGGAACCACTTCAAATGAGTAAAATAAATTGGAGCTAACTGAAAGTAACCGAAAGCTGATTGAATGAGTAGCCAAAAGAAACTAAAAGCACCGAAACCGGCTAAAACGTATCGTAATAGATTAAAAATATTGGAGTAAGATAAAATTAACCCAAATTAACCGAATTTTGGCGACTAACCTTAACTAACCGAAAACAGTAAAATTGGTAATAACTTATTGGAACTGGTTCAAATGACTATAATAAATTTAAACTAACTGAAATTAACCGAAAGTTGATTGAACAACAAAGCTAACCAAAAGTAACCAGAAAAGAGAAAACATAAATCAAAATAGATTAAAAATATTAAATAAAAAAAACACTAAATTTGATTATAACGTATCGGAGTCGGCTCAAATGACTAAAATAAATAGGATCTAACTGAGACTAACCGAAAGTTAATTAAACGGCTAAACAAAACTAACTAAAAGTAAGCAAAAGCGAAAGAACGGGATAAAACAATTCGGAACAGGTTCGAATTATTATCTACCGCAACCTCATGGCTAGTTATATATTAATAGATTTTCCTATCTACAAGTGGAGGGTAATTTTTTAGGTCTTCATATCGGCACCTTTTTTTATTTTTTTATAATTATGTTAAAAAATATTATAATGTTAAAAAGGCATTTCTTTAAGTTCAGTTAGTTTTAATTCATTTTAGTCACTTGAACCGACTCCGATACGTTACAATCAAATTTAATGTTTTCGGTTAGTTTTGGTTAGTCGCCAAAATTCGGTTAATTTAAGTTAATTTTAACTTACTTTAATATTTGTAATTTTCCCGATACGGTTTAGGCGTTTCTGGTGCTTTTGGTTAGTTGTTCACTCAACTTTCGGTTAGTTTCAGTTAGTTCCAATTTATTTTAGTAATTTGAACCGGATCCAGTACGTTGTAACAAATTTTAATGTATTTGGTTAGTTTTGGTTAGCTGCAAAATTTCGGATATTTTAATTTTTTTTAATCTGTTGCGATACATTTAGTTCTTTTTGGTACTTTTGATTACGTTTGGTTAGTTTGGGTTAGTTTGGGTTAGTAGTTCATCACGCATATGACATCATGTGTGGCAAATATAGCATGCACTTTTTCGCAATTTGTTGCCCCACAACAGCAAAACAGAAACATTTTCAATGTTAAAAGTACTACGGCAGACGTAGCGCGATGAGAGAAATTCTCACAAATGCAGCCAATCATTTGAGAAATGCACCCGGTTAATTGGCTATGTTAAAGAGGACGCCAAATAAGTCAGCTAGAGTAGTGGAGGACAACTCCGGCCGTAAAGCCATCTCCAAAAACTGACGATTTCGCAGAAAATGTGAGAGAAATACTCGTAGCGCGAGTAATGAAGTGTTTAGACTTTTAAGAAGCTATTAATTTACTTTACTAGCTTAATTTGTCCTTTTTATATTTAAATTCCCATAATATTTCTCAGGTACTTTGAACCTTCTGCTTTATACATGTTTTAATAGATGAATCAAGTTACAAACTGTCAAATAAATTATTTTAATAGGTATTACCTTTATTTGTAATGTTTTTGAATTTAGTATACGTTACTATTTTGTATAACTTTATTACATAGTTTTATTCATTCGAATTACGTATTAAAAATTACCTTAATCGCCCTTTGAAATATCGTGTATCAAATAATAACCGAGGAAATAATTTTGCATCAGCTAATACTTTTTGAATCTCCCCTCACAGGCTGCTCGCTGCTGCAGGTAGACGAAAAACCTATTTTTTACCGTGCTGCGGCTTTTGCGTTTGATCCAAAAACATCAAACGATTTTTGCTAAGTGAATCTACTCGATATTATTTTTGTACTCTGACAGTACTATGAGCAATACATTCCTCGGTCGCCGTTATCAACCGAAAAATGTGCGACTAGAGATATTAGGGAGTTTCCGCCATCTCGCCGTTGTTCAACAGACTGACCGTTATTTTCTTCTTTGTCACTGCATTCCAAGCAAACACTTTCCCATTTTCCGTCCATGCCATGTGCTTTCCATATTGTTCCTTGGCAGTCATTAGTAAGTTGTATCGGTCTCGGGTTAAGTCTTCAAAAATCGAAACCATAGAGTTTTTCAGTTGTTTTTTCGCCAAAAAAATCCTGTTGCTTGTCATATTGTTGGCAAAATTTATAACTATCGGAGTCAGAGTACCAGTCCTTCGATTTTTGTATTTTAGTCGAAAGACATAGTCAATGTCTTTCTGTGCAATTTGTATTTTTAATTTTTCCAAAAATAGTTCACAAAACAGTTGATGTAAATTTTTTAGATTCACTCCCAAAATGTTAAGCACCTGACCTGACTAAAATTTTCTATTTCTTATTCCATTTCCGAATTCTAAATATTAAATTTAGTTTACTTAGGAGAATTCTAAAATTTTAAAACTATATTTTACACAATTTTGGAAATAATTAGAAAAAAAAACATCTTTAGGGGCCCACCTTTAAGAGGCCCTAGCTCCCGTAGGGGGCGTTTCCCGATATATGTTTATAGAAAAAATTTAAGGTATTTTTGACCAATATCTACAGGGTTAACGCTTCGTCCACTAATTTTGGGACACTCTGTATAGGTATACGGTATATACTGTATAAGTGCATATGGTCAAAGGTGGCCATTCATCTTTTAATATACTAATCTGACACGGTTGTACCAGAAGTAGATGTCCAGTTGTTTCAATGGATACGCGATGTTTTATTACCTTGTAGATATTACGAAAAATATGAAAACTCATGGCTGTTTATTGCTTGGAAATGGCTCAAAATAAGTTATCTACTACAGTATAACATTTCTTCTAGAATTTTAAAAAGAAACAGCCCAATTGGATTTGCACGATTTTTCAATTTTTTGGTTGATTGGACCCCGTTGGCATAAATTGCCAATATCACACATAAAAAATTATTTTTTTCAGGAAAATAACTTTTGAAAATTCATCAAATAAAAATATTTTTCGAGAACGAGACCGAGAGTCTCGTTATCTTGGTCTCGTTTTTGGTCTCGGTCTCGATAGGTAAGTCTCGGTCTCGGTCTCGTCTTCGAGACCGAGACAAGACCGATATCGAGACCATAGTCTCGCGAACCCCTATAGCGTAAGTTATATTATCACTTCCACGACGCCTACGATATTGGTTCTGCTGATGTTGAAACGGATCTCTTTGCCTTCAGGTCTTTCTTTTCATCGGAGAGATTCCAACACCTTCAGAAGGTGAGGGAAAGTCATAGCAATTATTTTCCTACTGGCTCTCCGATTAGAAGTGAGAATTTGTAGGTAGATTGACGCGAACAGAGGATCAAGCACCCTCTGAAAAATTAGTGTTTTTCTTATTAATATTCGGTCCTTAAGACACAAAACAGATGAATTATTTCTATTATTAGAAGAGCTTAATTTTTCAGAAATCATTGGCATAACTAAACATTGCTTGTCAAACATTAAGTATACTACAGTAACTAAATTTAATAGAAGTAATTTATCTAATGGAGTTACTATGATAATAGCGGGCCATACACACAGAGGTTGATCTGCCGATTTGGAACGGCGCAGATCAAACTTGCATATTTATCTTTTAGTTAGTGGGGATTGCTCGCGCCAGATTTAACCGGAGCAGACTTGTTTGTCAGTTTACGCCGTACCAGTGTTATCCGTTGTCGATCATTAACAGACAGTTTTCGTGCATATAGGTTTTAAAAGGTTTAAGTGTGATAACGTGGTCAACATGTCTTCTGAAGGTGTTGTTTTGTCAAATAATTTTCTGCTTTTCTCATTGGAGTATCTTGTTATGTAAGAGCCTCTCTTACTAAATTTAACAAAAGCTCATACGTATTGATATCCATTCTTAAATAAGTTTTAAAATCATCTGGATCATTCTCCCTTAACTCTTTAAATTATGGCTCATTTTTTTTTCTTAAGCAAATAACTTTTAACCCACTTGGGACGTCTTTTTCTTACATTATTTTCTATTATTTGCATATTAATAAGAATAATAATAATAATTATAATAATAATAAATAAAGCTTTATTGTCAAAAAAGTATAAAATTCTTTTCAGAGACAAAGCATCAAGTAAAATAATTAAGTAAAAGTAGAACACATAAAAATTAAAACAACAAAACATTAAATAATGATTACATAAAAAATAATAAAAATAATAAATTGAGGAACAAAACTAGCGCTAAAACGCATTACACAACGTACTCAAACTGCAAACAGCAATATATTGTACTAGATTAGACTGTCATGAAAAAAATCATCTACCGAATAAAAGGCTTTTGCAGCTAGTAGGTTTTTGGCATTTCTTCTAAACAGTTCTAAACAGCCAATCTGACGCAGTTGTAGTAGTAAATGATTAAATAATTTTTTGCCAGTATAAATAAGAGATCTTTTAATTTTGTCGGAAGTTGGTATGGGTAAATGTGTCACGTGAAAACTGCGTGTTGGGTAGTATGACTTCGAATGAATTTCGGTGTCGCATTTTTTGTGAACCAGACATATTGTTTCCAGAATAAATAAGGATGGTAGGGTAAGAATTTTTTTAGCTTTAAACACTGGTTTACAGCTTTCAGATGGTTTCATGCCGTACACTAACTTACAGCCCTCTTCTGCAATACAAAAATAGCAGTGAAGAGGTAATTACTGCATGATCCCCAAAAACATATGCCATTCCTTAGATGAGTCTCGATCAGGGCAAAATATGTATTTTTAGCTGTAGTCTCATTCAAATCCCCAGACACGACTTATACAGCATAACATCCTTTAGATATTTTCTTGGATATATATTTAGTATGATCTTTAAACCTTAGGAGATTATCAATAAGCAGACCAAGGAATTTGCTTGTATCTAGTTCATTTACAGAGGTATCAACTATAGAGACTCCTTTCAAGTTACATTTGAATGTTAATATATTACTTTTAGAAATGTTAAGAACTAGATAGTTAGTATTACACCATTCTTTAATCTTAATTAGATCATCGTTAATCTTTAATGTCAATCGCTCACTATGGCTTCATGCCAAAGAATTGTGGTGTCGTCAGCGAACATGTTGAATCTTCCCTGAATATTAATGCCCGATAGATTATTAACATAAACCAAAAATAAAAGCGGATCCAATACAGATCCATGAGGGACACATGACTTCATACAACGTGGAAGTGATTCACTGTTGTTAAGAAGCACTGTTTGAGAGCGTTCTTTAAGGTAAGAGCCGAGCCAGTTCAAAGATTTGCCGCGGAAACCATATAGCTGAAGCTTAGCACGAAGAATTCTATTATCAACACAATCAAAGTCCTTTACAGTATCGCAGAAAACAGCCGCTGCAACATCCCTCTCATTAATCCTTAGATACAGAGTCTCAAAAAAACCAAAGATCGCATCACCAGTATCATTCCACTATACAGAGCCAGTTTTTTTTAGCACGAAACAATTTCGAGACTACACTGTTAACAACGCTTAAAAAACCATGTGTGTAAAACTTTCGCGAAATCAAAATTCCACAGTTTCGGTTTAAGCCGCAGTTAAATCTTCGGTTTTCGCCCACTGACGCGCGGTTTTGTATGCAACAGAGCGACAGGAAAGATCATTTGTGTTAGTGGACATAGCAATTTTTAAACCGTGACGCAAGAAACTGACAGATATATCTGCGCCGCCGCCGTTCCAAACCGGCAGATCAACCTCTGTGTGTATGGCCCGCTATTGTCTACTAACAACGACTTTTCGGCAGTGATTAAGTTCTATAATTTATTCTGTGAGAAAGTATTTGAATTTTCCATCGTCTATCATAATGCTTATGACCTCTATCTTGTTTGTATTTACAGAACACCTGACGCTGACATGCATATATGCAGTCAAAGTTTACTAAGCTTGCTTGAGTCCCTGCCTTTAAGAAGTAAATTAATTTTGTGTGGCGACCTTAATATTGACTTTTTCAGTGTGTGTGCTGCTCCTGTATCCCTTCGGTCCATTTTCGACTCTTTTGGTATAATCATGCATATTAACTCACCAACTAGAATAACTAAAACTAGTTCTAGTACTATAGACTATGTTGTGTCATCTATTGATCCAGAATTCGTTGACTGTGCTGTCTTTAACTCGGGTTTCTCTGATCATGAGGCAGTATTAACAGAATTTTCGGTACTATCCAAATGCAAAATTGCTTCACGCAAATTATGCCGTATTTTTTCATACAAACATTTTCTAAATTTCAAGCACCTATGTCTAACAACTGACTGGGTTGTCCTCTCTGATGATGTCGATACCGAATTTTCTAGATTTATAAAAACTTTATCTACTCTGGCGTTCAAATCCTTTCCGCTTAGGCCTATCAAAATTAAACAACATAAACCCTGGTCAACTAAATGCTTACGCACATCTGCAAACAACGTACGTTCATTATTTTACCTAAAAAAAATACCCGGACAGCGTCTTCTTTTATGATTACGTGAAACTTTACAGGAAGGTCTATCATAGAGGTTATGTTGATTGTTATTGTGAGCACATGTTAAATTTTTCTAAGTCAATTTTCTGGTCTAAGCAACTGCAATAAATTAGAAAAGTATGTATTAGTGATGTGATTTTATCTAGTTTGACAGTGATAATAAAAGTAACTTTGTGCTTGTTGATTTGGTTGACTTTTTTGATGGTTTTTCGGTTCTAACCTGTAAGTGCATGATGTCTGGAGATAAAACCATTTGCTATGTTTGTGGAGCTTGTTGTGTGGCAAAGGAGGATAAAAATCAACTCTTTGGGTGTTATCGTGATTTTTGTTCTAGGCCAACCTGTAAAAATTGTAGTGGGGTAAAGACGGCAACAGATGTGCGAGCAGTTCTGCTTCAAACCCGTGCCACTTTACTATGGTGCCCAAGGTGTAAAGAAACCAATTTAAAGAAACTGGGTGCTGGAAATAATGATCCCATGCCACAGAAAACTCAAATTGGACCAGATGCTAGCACCAACAGTGCCATGGAAGTTGAGATTTTATGTCTTAAAAGGTTGATCAGGGAATTGCTGACAAAGAGGGTTGCATCATTGGAAGAGGAGCAGCAGAAAAGTATATCAAGCCATGACAACGTCGCTGGAGGCAGCCAAGGAAATAGCAATAATGCTGATATGGAAGAAATATTTAATGAACATTTGGAGCGTGAAAATAGAAGGAGGAACTTTATGCTATTCAACTGCCCAGAAACAGTGCTAGACATAAAAGAAGTTGCTACAGCGGTCATCAAGGAATGTGTGCCGCCTGCTGATTTTGCTGGTGATGATCTTAAAGTTTATCGACTAGGCACAACAAAAATAGGCCTGTCAAGGTTGTTTGTAGTTCAAAGGATCTGACACAGGAGGTAATTCTAGAAAACTAAAACACAGCCCCACCCTTAAGCATCTATCTGTAAGTGATGACAAGACTTTGAAGCAACAACAGGAATATCGAAATTTACGGTCTGAACTTCTAAGGAGATCTGAGGAAGGTGAATCTAATTTAAGAATATATTATGTTCAAGGCGTCCCAAAAATTGTCACAGTCAGCAATGATCGAGAACACAAAAACTAGGAGCTGTGCCTAACAGGGTGATTTTTGCTGTCTACCAGAATGTTCGTGGTCTTAACACTAAAACTCATGACTTCTATAAAGTAGTGATGAGTGGTGATTATCAACTGGTGTCTTTATCTGAGACGTGGATCCAGGATGGTGTTCAGGATTGGGAACTGTTCGATGACAGCTATATGGCGTACCGCAGGGATAGAAATGATTTGGTAGCCGGGGCAAAGCGAGGTGATGGTGTTTTACTGGGTGTTCGGCACGACTTACCATCAGTCAGAGTTAACCTTAAGGACCTAGAGGATTTATTACCAGCTATAGACATTGTAGGTTGCAGAGTTAATGTAAGCAATTTAATTACCTACATTTTTGTTATATATATTAGGCCTAATTCACCTCTAGATCATTATCAAATTTTGTTTGAGTATATTGCTTCCTTCCAGTTGTTAGTAAATCAAAATGTACTGTTCGTTGGTGATTTTAATATTCGATTTGTCCAAGAAAATATTAATTTTGATATGAGCCCTAAATTTATTGCTCTAAGGGAGTTTATGGCATTCTTGAATCTTACGCAATTTAACAATATACTTAACTCTAATAACAACATCCTTGACTTAATCCTCTCTAACTTTCAGTGTAGTGTTAGTAGGGAGGAGCAACCACTTGTTCCTGAGGATGGTTATCACCCTGCCATTGCATTGTCTTTACAAACAGCGAGTGGTGGGAATGATTCATCCTTTGCTCCTAATCGTGATTGTGTTGGATATAATTTTCGAAGAGCCAACTTTCCTTTGTTTTATGAGCTTATATCTGGGGTTGATTGGAGTTTTGTCTCCTCATATGCAGATGTAAAGGACGCCTTAGAGGCATTCTATGGGAAAATTTATGACAGCGTTGATCAGGCTGTACCTCACTATCAAGGCCATAAAAGTAAATACTCCTATCCCTTCTGGTATACTAACGAGATAAAGAATTTGTTAAGGCAAAAGGCTGAACTGCATAGGAAATGGCTAAGAAATAAAAGCCCAGCAATGTATGAGCGGTTAGTTTCACTTATTCTCAACTAAAGTTCAGCACTGTACAAAAAATGGTTCAGCTATCCCGCCTTCCGTACTATTTTCTTAATAAGATGGATAATATTAAATCAGTCAAAATGCAGTAAGCACGCCCATGGAATTATGGCTTTGACGTGGACTGAAGGTCACCCAGCGCTTTCAGTCAATATACACGGTGACAGTGGAGAGTTTGGATTCTGGTTATTTATTATTCTTGTGCCTCGGATACGCCCCAGAATCGAAATTCTATGAATAGTCATGACAACCAAAAGTAAATAAATGACCGTCGTGCATTTGTTACGGTTGTTGCTGGCACTCCTGCTCTAAATATGCCCGAATATAATATGTTAAAAATGACAAATCATTTGCAAATATCAGAATAAGTATAGAGGAAAATATGCCTTTAAAGTTAAAAAATGCGGCTGTAGAAAAAATTGCGTGTATTTTTCGAGCGCAAAGTAGGATTGCCATTTTCGAAAGGTTAACGTGCTCCGTTACGAATCGCGTGGTAACATCCTTTCTCAAGCGGCATACCGTTACTTTACGCTCTAAAAACATAAATAACTATAAAAACAATTAATTTGTTTAAGCTGATTTGTAACATAATCTTCGTTTTAAGATAAACAATCATAGTAAGGAATATTACATTCAAACTTACTTATATTCCAGTAAAAACAGCTATGCTAACAGTAATGAAAAAAATGTTTCTAGGCTACAAAACTACATCATTTTTAAGGTACTTGTCAAAAGAACTTACCTAATGGCATCTTTAGGAAATCTAAAAAAACTTATTTTCTTGTTAGCTATATAACTTTTCGCACTGCAGTTCTCTCGGTTTATCAATTTCCACAGACTAACCATATAATAAGTAATATAAAATAACAGCAAACCGTTTTAGTAACTTGTTCAAGAACATACACAACTGTTAATCACTGTAACTAGAAAAAATATATAAACTGTACCTAAGACATTGGCTAACATAAGCAACTTATCTGACACGATCACGAGCGACGAGCGCAGAGAGAAATTAATAACTTTATAGTAAAAATTTACGGGATTGGTAAATTTGAATTTGATAGGTTTTAACCCAAAATGGCGGCCTGCGCGAGGGAATGCGCATACCGTTCCAGCTCTAAGAGTTGGATAGCTGATTGTTTGATAAGCTGTAGTATTTATATGATATTCTTTTGGGCTTTGCACTATTTTCATCTACTCTAGGTCGTTTACATGAAATTTCCGAACATTCAATGGAAGTCTGCAAATATGCATCTTGCATCTTTTGGTCTCTAAAACATAAAATTTATCAAATATCTCTTGCCGATCACTCTCGGGAATTTTCGGAAAACTGCGTGCCCAACACCTAAAAGTGAAAAACTTACTTAACTGATATTTTAATCAACAAAAACAAAATAATTTATCTTACCGGCATGGTTCACCCGTTGTCCGATCATTTACCTTGGCGCCTCTAATTCAAACATTTCTTGTCCTTCACTCATGCACTTTTAATCACTTCATTCTCATAAATAATAGTATATTATTTTATATGGAGGAAAAGTGATACTTTTCATGGCGCGCTCGTGTTTAACAGCCGAACGGAGTGAGGCTGGTAATAGAGAGCAAGCCATGAAAAGTAACTTTTCCTCCAAATAAAATATGCTGTTTTTTCTTCAAATGTCGACAAATTAATGCAAAAACATCTCTTTTTAATAGTAATAATATCTAATTATTATTAAAGATAAATGGGTTCGCAAGGCGGCTTAGACCATGGTCCTAGGTGGCCTTGCTTAGAATGGTGTCGGTGAATATAATGTAACATAAAGCTGTCAGTGGACACTGTCAACAATAATTATTTTTTTAAGATTGCGTCTCCGATTGCGTTTTAATTCCGTATTGATAAGCAGTTATTGAGTAAGTTCGATTAAATAATAACCAATTTGTTCCTAAATTAGTGATTTTTAGAAATGCAGTCACAAATTGAGTGATAAATACAAATTGTAGTTTAATAAATCTTGAGTTGTTGACGCTTATTTTGTTGTCTGTTTGTATTGTATCTATGTTGCTATGACAACACTTTTACCTCCGCCGGCGGAAAAGTGAAAAGTAAAGCTCCGGCGGAGGAAAAACGAAACTTCACGGCCGCCTACACAGTCGAGTAATGACGGATTTACTGACGTTTGAAGAAAAAATAACTTGTTTAAATCCCTTTTTGCGTCTTTTTTTTAGAAATAATTTCAACAGGGAGACCCTCCTCGGATGACTAGATTTTCAAAGCTAACAGTAAACATAAACATACGCAACGCATTGTTATTCGTCACATAGGCGTTAGGAGCCGTTTATTCGAACACCACACGTCCGGGACTTGTGGGGTTTTTCAAACAAATACATGTATTAAACTAGCGCTGAAAGCATTAGATGGGTTGGATATGTGGGATTTCTTTTTAAAAGATGCGTCTATTATAGAAGAATATGTTAATCTAAAAAAGTCGAAATGTCAAATTTATTGACATGTGGGGTTTCTCAAATAAGTGATTCAAATAATATTACATATTCAAGCGTATTAAAGTTATAATATTAGAGAAACTTAAAATAGTATAGGAATAATAACCGAATAATAATACGATTAATAACTAATAATAATAATAATAATAATAATATTAATAATAATAATAATAATAATAATAATAGTAATAATAATAATAATAATAATAATAATAATAATAATAGTAATAATAATAATAATAATAATACTAATAATAACCCTGCATAAATAAACATTTCTATATTTTTTGTCAGCTCTTTTATGGATAAATAATGTGCTTCATGTGTGACACTCAAGCCAATATGTTTTTCGGGTTAGTGATGATGAACGTTTTCATACTTTCGAGGGACTTGTGTGGACAAATCTGTCAAAATTTCGATTTTTCCTTACAAAATTACGCCCTTATTTCAATCCTTTAGCCACCTGCAATACTCAAGCCTTTGGTTTTCCAAAGCCAGGTTCTATTAGTCAATAATTTAGTGAACACGGCTTGCGTGAAAATACAGACAACAGACTTCGTTTATCTCTGTTGTGGAAAATCGAATTTTCCATATGTAATCCCCAGGGGCCACTCGTAAGTCTCCCTCTATTTTACTCAACATCGATGTACTTTTAACCCTATTCGAGGCTTGTATGTGAAAATGGGGCACCTAAATCTGTCACTATCTGACAGTCTTTATTTTAAATATGACACAGCAGTTTCTCAACTGGCGTATGATTATTTGTCGCAGATTTTTTCTGTCTCTAAAATAAAAGATCAAAACATGTTATTAATAATGATAAATAGACCAGAATTGTATCCTTCTAAGAAATAATACTCCCTCTGTATGTAGGACATTTTGGAGTTTATATAACGTTCCTATTTGTATTTGAGCCATCGCACCTAAAGTTCATTTACATTCAATTTGAAGTCCAAGTCAAAGTGCAATTCGTAAATATGTCATTTACATTGAACGAATTTCTAGGTTAGGAATGTTTTATTTTGTGTGTTATAAATTGCCAGATAATTACAAATCATTTTTAAGAACAATTCCTCGTTGATATAGTTTTTTTCAATTACAGTGCCTTCAAAAAAATCAAATTTACTTAATTCATAGCTAAATTAGACCTAACCGTAACAAAGCAACATTAAGAATATTAAGATAAACAAAAATAATCTAACCTACAAATTTATTTTCTGCTTGTGTTTGGCAACAAAATTCAAAGTGCAAAACTTCGAATTTTGTCCAATGTAAATGCTACGTGATGTCACAATATGACAAGCAGGCAAATTTCAGCTTGAATTTGACTTCAAATTGAATGTCAATGCAGCTTAAGAAGTGATGTTTGAAAGATTATGGATTGTTTATGTTATATCTTGGCTAATAAATCTAACCACCTCAGGCAAATTCAATTAAAATGTTCAGACCTTCAACAAAATTGCAGCGACCAGAAAGAAAAGTTAAGTACGTTCCCTTTTCAATAGATTGATCTCTTTATTACGTTGTACAAACGTTGAATTTGTATTTATAAATTCAAACATATTTCAACAAAGCTTTTATAAACGTTGAATTTTTATATATACAAATTCAAAGAAAATTTAACACAGTTCTAATTATTATTTCTTTTTCAACCGTTGCGTTGTTTCAACCAATAAAATACGTTGCAGGATCGTTGAATTTTTATAAATAAAAAATTAACGGAATAACAATAAATTTAAAATGAATGTGTAACCAAAATTCAAACCTGCTGCCATAGATTCTATGACGATAAAACGGACATGTGTTTATATGAACTACGATGCAATCATTCCAAGATGGTAGTATGTAATCAGATCGCCTATTGAGGCAACGCCGACGGAGTCTATTTCTTTATTCCAGTTATTTACAACTATGTTTTTTTTTATTCAAACGCCCTCATTCATAAGTTGCGCAAATTTCCTCTAATTGTACAAAGCCGTTTTTTCTTGTTAACCGCATTCTACAATGTATTTGAACAGCATTTAAAAAGCTACGTCACCATCTGGGCTGCCAAGAAAATGTCTTGTTTTAAACCGGAGCGATCTGTCAGTGTCATATCATTGCTTGTTATTTTAACTTTTATTACGATTTACTGTTTGTGCTATCATATTTCATAAGTATCGTTTTGATTTTTAAATGCTTTTTATATGATATTA
>MU192242.1:17446-30321 GCA_016904865.1 Pissodes strobi | reverse complement strand
TTAGATTAAAATAAAAATTAAAATATATGAAATTAACAACAAAAGCATGGTACAAAGACCCGTGCTTTTGGATGACACATTCATCCAAAAGCACGGGTCTTTGTACCATACACATATTATAAGTTACATCAACGCAGGCTGTATACTTGGAAGCTCCTGGAGGTAATCCAGTACATTTAATAAGAAATCAGATAGATTATATTATTATCAACAAAAGAGTTAGGAACTCCATCAACAGAGTTACAATATACCCTGGCGCGGATATTGGGTCTGACCACAACCCATTAGTCGCCGACGTAAGAGTCAAACTAAAACGGACAGAGAAGAAACACCGGCAAAATAATTTCACTATTTCAGACGTCCACAAAATCGAAAAAGATGTGAACAATTACATGAAAGAAATGAGAACATTCGAAAGTGTTGAGGAAACATGGAGATTATTCGTGAGCATATGACCAGAATTTTAGAAGAACATAGTGTAACAAATAGACACAAGAAACAATAATAGATGACGGAAGAAATACTATACCTTATGGAACAAAGAAGACAATACAAAGACAAAACAGAAAAATACAGAAGAAAATAAAGAGAAATAAACCAAAAAATACGAGCGGCTAAAGAAACGTGGATGACAGATAGATGTTCGGAAATGGAAGATTTCGAAAGGAAACATGACATGTTCAACATGTACAAGAAGGTTCGGGAAGTTGCTGGCCTGTATAATAAGAAAATCACTAACATTCTAGTGGATAGTACGGGGAAAATGATTATGGATGAACGAGAAATTCTCGAAAAAGGGAGTAAATATGGAACCGAACTGTTTGAAGACGACAGGTCAAAAAGGCCCACAAA
Organism: Pissodes strobi; assembly: GCA_016904865.1. Lineage (NCBI taxonomy): Eukaryota > Metazoa > Arthropoda > Insecta > Coleoptera > Curculionidae > Pissodes > Pissodes strobi. The sequence goes on along the minus strand of MU192242.1, from coordinate 29,469 downwards.
TTTTAAAATATGAAGTTTTTTACGCCATTAAAACAGCCAAAACCAAGAAAGCAACTGGACCGCACAACATTCCAACAGAACTCCACGAAAATCACATCAGTGCACTAGTTGGAGGTCAACAAAATGTCAATTTTCTAATTTTAAAGCAAAACAAAAACATATGGGCATATTGACACAACATGAAAAAACTTCCTTACAAAAAGGTTTTGAAATATGAAAAGCCCGTTAGATTTATTTAATCTGTTTTTAAGTGACCACTTTTTCAAGATTTCTTTACCATTATTTATGTCTGTTTTAGTGAGTCTTTGCTGTATTATCTTACGATATATTACTACGCGAAAAAAATTATCGTCAAAATGCCACACTACACTACAATACTTAATTAACTTAGGGTTTCATCGAGATGAGTAATCTCGTCTCCAAGGGAATTTCTCGTCTCGTCTCGATCATCGAGACAAGAAATCAATATACTCTCGCCTTGATGTGTTTCTCGATAAAAGTTTCTCGATCTGGATGCGAGACTCTCGAAATTTCGAGAGTGGTGGCGAGAAAACGAGGCAAATTTATCGAAGATGGCCCGTGATTTTTTAAGCATTCAGGCTACACCTGCAGAGAGACTTTTCAAGAGCAACGTTAACAATGAGAAAAGAACGAAGCCGATTAATCGGAGAATCGGCTCAATCTTTATTCTGTTTATATTCCTGGCTCTGTAACAAAAACATATTTCTATAAATATCTTTTTTTCACCCTTTTTCAAATGTTGCAGTTGGGACATTTATTAACTTTTATAAACTATAATTAATATCAATATGAAAAAAACTGTTTTTATTTTTATCTTTTAAACCTTTTTGTTTTGCTTTTTGTATTATGAATAGTAAAATAGGTTTAAAAGAAAAGTTTTATTTATGTTTTGTCAATTTTGTTGCATTTAAAGTGAATTAAAATTTGCGCTTGTTTTATATTGGTTTTAATGACCTATTATAAGCTGTGAGTTTTAGCGCATTTAAAAGCCTAAGAGAATTTTTTTTCACTATTAACTTAACTAATATGCAACATTTTCCTTTTTCTTTGTAAAAGCGCACTTTATTAAAGTGTATTAAACAAAACAATGATATACATTAACCATTTTTTCATTAAATTAAATTTTTTTAAACAAATATCTTAAATAGTAGAATAATTCACACCACAAAATTCGATTCATTTGTCAAGTCGGTTTGGAGAAAAATATTTTTATTCCTATCGGGAACGAGACATTTCGAAAAAAATGCCTCGATCTCGAAAAGTCTCGAAAGTTTTTTTCTCGATCTTGTTTCGAAAATGAAATTGCAGTCTTGTCTCAAAAACGAGACGAGACCGTATACGAAAAATTTCAAATTTCGAGAGTCTGGTGAAAGCCTAAATTAACTCATGTGTGTAATATGGCAATATCACTTATTTTGAGAAAACATATATGCCATTATCCTGGGAATAGAAGTTTTTAGAACTCGAAAATCGCTTTCAAAGATTCACAAACATTAAAATCTACAACAAAAAACACATCTTTTTGTTGAGCAGTTTATTTATGGCAATATTTCAAACAAAGTGATCATTATTCATGTAACGCTAGAACCTTTGTAACAATATTTACAGCACATAACTTTGGCCTCTTTTATTGTTGGGCCGTCTTCAAGATAGAAGCCTATAAATTTCCATCGTTTAAAGTCGTGATGGGCAGCAGGAAAATAGCCTCGCAGTCCCGATATGGTCGTATAACGGCGGCTGAAAGTACAGGGTGAATCATTATACATTGAGTCCTCTTTTATCATATAAAATACTGCAGATAAAGTAATAGGCCTATGCAAATACTTTAGAAATCAGGCCAATGTTTTTAATAGTATCATCATTAATATCTCTATACTCGCTCTCTTTCACTTAGCCGTGTCATTTTCTTAAATCACAAGCTTATGGAAATAACTTTTGTTAGACATGATTTAAGAGAGGAACAATGACTTAACTCAGAATGGCTTTTTCTTCTAAGACTTTCATGATTTAGCAAATAATAAAAGACTCATGTGTTCATAATCAAAATGTAATTTTTCTAGGGGACAATTGACTTGAATTTCATGCGGACTTCAAAAATTAAATAAAAAATAGGAGCTTCCATTTCAAAAATTAAGTTACTTATCATAAATTGTGGTTGGATCACCGGAATTTACGTTAAAGAAAGCCTGTACAAAAATAAAAAAATGAAAAAAAAACACCTGAATTTTAAAGGAATTTGTTCCAACCTTTGCGTTCCCACTATATGAAAAGACAATAAGCACTAAGTATACTAAGACGCTTTAGTACCATAATTTTATTTACATACAACAAATAAATTGTTAAATTATATAGTATATATGTAAAATACACGGCAATTTTTTTATGTAAAATATATTCCATCAATCTGATATCCTTCTTGAATGACCTTAAAAGCAGCCACTGGATGTAATGCAAAAAAACGCATTTCCTGTCTTGCAATATAGATGCAGCGGTGAAAATTGACTAAAATATAAATAATTGTGCAATTTTATTCCTTTTGTCATTTCCTGTTGGGACGCTTAATTTATGCGCAAAGCCTTTCAGAGTTGTTTACATGGAAAAATAAAGTAATAGAAAATATTATTTATAAATTAATTGTAAGGTACAATTAATTTGATATGAAATGTAAATCACACATTTTAAATCAGTATTAGCTTTATATTAAGACATACTATACATAACAAAACATTTTAGCAATTTTTTTGGTTTAGGAATTTCTGAAACCGTTGATTGGACAACCATGAGACTCAGCAAAGAATCTATTTTATTATGAATATTATTTGGCTGCTGACGTTTTGGATTGTGGCTCTCTGTCAGTGTTGTCAAATCGAGGCAATTTTCGCTTTTTAGTGAATTTTGATACCTAAAATTTTAAAACATTTAAATAAATAAGTGCGTTTGTTGTGCCAGAACTTAAACTTTATGCGCGCAAAACAGAAACGGAGAATAGCCTACAGACCTGCACAGTGTATTAGGATTACAAAGCACAATTATCTCCTTCTGTCTATACCAACGATAGATCTCTCTTTCTCTACTTCCGTTTGCCTCGCCGTGTCACCGCCGCGCCGTATATCTGTATCTGCCGCGCCGTGTTACACATTTCGTATTACATCTACATTTCTTAACGCTGCGGCGTCTTACACATTTGGTAACACATTATATATTTCGTAACGCGTTCATCAGCTTACTATCCAGGTACAGCGCGCGTTAAAAAAATCAGTTCAAAAATGAGTGTGCTTGTGAACCACACACCGGAAGTGAAACTTCTTTTGCCATATACATGTATGTATTAGTGGGATATAGAAAAATCCGCACATAAGAGAAACCGAGAATAGCTTACAGGCCTTTAATTTGTATTAGGTATACGATATACGATGTATAACTCTCTCTCCTTGTGTCGTTCCTAACACTCTCCTCTCTCTAGTTCCGTTCACCATGTCTTATCACACATTTTGTAACGTTTTCGTAACGCATTCACTGTGTCTCACGTTTTGTAATGTTTCCGTAACGCTTTCACTAGCTCACTCTCCAGGTCAAGCATGTAAAGAAGACTCACTTCAAAAAGAATTTGCATTGTGTCAACGATCCAAAATTTAGTACTAGACAGCAATGGAAAAACGCTGAAAAGAAATTAAGGAATGCAAAGAATGTATTTGCTGTGATGCCGAAGTTAATTTTTAAAACTTTAGATAAACCACTATGAGATTTCGAACTAACATAATTAAGACTGCATTAAAACAATAAATCTAATTACAACATGATCCCTTAATTTTATTTAATCAAAACATAAGAATAGCATCATCATCATCATCATCACCATTCTCCAGCCATTTGCGTCCGCTGTCAGACATAGGCCTCCTCAAGTTTCTTCCAAGTTTCTCGGTCCTGTGCCGTTGCAATCCAGTTGGTGTTGATCTTCTTTAAATTATCCGTCCATCTGGTGCGTGGTCTTCCGGGATTTTGTTTGCCTGACCATGGCCTCCATTCCAGAAGTTTTTTTCGTTCATCTCTGATCTGTTTGTCGTGCTACATGACCGGCCCACCTCCATTTCGACTCTGGGAACTTTTCAATTATGTCTTCTACCTTTGTTCTCCTATGAATCTCCTCATTTCTTACTCTGTCTCTGAGTGATATCCCCAGCATAGATCTTTCTATCTTTCTTTGTGTGACACTCAATTTCCTTGCTGAAGCCTTAGTGAGCGTTAGGGTTTCTGCCCCATATGTAAGGACCGGTAAGAGACACGTGTTAAAAGTCTTCCTTTTTACACTTAGAGGAATTTTGTCCTTAAATATGTGTCTCAATTTGCCGTATGCTGCCCATCCGAGGTTTATGCTCACAGTTCACAGGTTTGGTGGTCCCTGTTGATTTTTAATTCTTGTCCCAGATAGGTATACTTTTCTTCATATTCTACTTGCGCTTCCTCTATGCATATATTTCCTGTTGGTACTAGGTTTGTCATTGCCTTAGTTTTGGCATCCTAGTTTATGTTCAGGCCAACCGCTTCCATTTCGTTCTGGAGTTGTTGCAGCATGTCTCGTGCTTCACTTAGATCATCCGCATTCAACACTATATCATCCGCGAATCGGATATTATTTAGTTGTAATACCCTTGTTATCCCAATTTAGTCTTTTAAAACCGTATTCTAAAACCGCTGTGAATAGTTTTGGTGATAATGTGTCTCCTTGTCGTACCCCTCGTTTTATATCTATTTTCTGTATGGTTTTATGCAGTCTTACAGTCGCTGTTGCATGTTTATATATATCATATACAACTTGAATGTACCTGTGATATATTTCTGCGTTCTTTGAGAGCCTGGAGGATAGCATACATTTCCACTGTATCAAACGCCTTTTGGAAGTCTACGAAAACTAGAACTAATGGTCTATTATATTCAATTGTGTTCTCTATTAACGTTTTCAGACTTTGAAAGTGGTCATTCGTCCCAAATCCTGTCCGGAACCCTGCCTGCTCTCTTGGCTGGTATAGGTCGAATTTCGATTCCAGTCGGGTTGTTATTATGCGAGTATATATTTTGTAAATGTGGTTCAGTAGGCTTATGGGTCTATAGTTGGTTAATCGAGTACTATCTTCTTTTTTGTGTCATAGGATGGTAGTGGCATTGTTTCACTTTGAGGGTATCTCTTGATTTTGTAGACATAAATTAAACAGTGTCTGCATTTTCTCTATTAGTACCGGTCCTCCCATCCTTATGGCTTCAGTTAGAACTCCATCTTCGCCTGCGGCTTTGTTGTTTTTCATTTTATTGAGGGCGCGATATATTTCTAACTTAGCGATGTCTGGGATGTCTTCTGATCTCTGGTTTTGCACTTTCCTTTGATTAAGTTAATTTCTATCTGGGTACCTCTTCTTGTTCGTATATAGCTCTTTGTCAAAATCTTCCAGTATTTGTATTATTCTATCTCTATTTGATGTTACATTTCCATCATTGTCTTGGAGTTTAAATATTTCTTTTCTTCCAGTGGCTAGTTTGTTTCTTAGGACTTTCATGCTTTTATTTTCTTCAATGGTTTTTACCACATTGTCGTATTTGTATTTTCTTAAGTCTCTCCTCATTGATTTTTGTATTTCTGTATTAATATGTTTTAGTCTCTATTTGGTGAACTTGTAAGGTCTCTTCTTTGTTTTATTTTATTTTGTGTATCCCTTCTTTGGCAGTTTTAGGACAGTATTGTCTTTGAGCATTTTCTAATGATTTTATTATTTTCGTGTTTATGTTGTTTATGCTGGTTCTTTCCACTTTGTTATAGTTTTATTTTTAAAGATTTTGTTTCATTCTTTTGTCAGATTTATTTTAAGGGTGGCTCTTATCATTCGATGGTGGCTGCCTGTTGACAAACGATTCAAAACTGTAACATCTTCGAAAATACCTTTCTTATCTGTAATAAAGTAATCGATAAGAATAGCAAAATTTGACAATAGCCTTTTTTTCGAAATGTATTGATGTATTTTATTTAGATCCGATAACCCAATAACAGAGCGATAGCTGCTGCAGTCCAGCATAGAAACAGTGATAAAATTTTGCAATATTTCATTAAGGAAATGAGGTTAAGTTAAGTAATAATGCAGTTTCTCATAACAATTCAATATAGCTTTGATACCATATTACAGTTTGCTCATTTAATAGCGGTCCGAAGAAAACAAATGTGTAATTTAAATGCTCATGCTTAGAATTTCTCTCTTGCAAACGTCTGGCTATCATTTACCATATTTATTAAAGTCTTTTATAGCAAGTGGCTGTATTTTTGGCATCTTGCTTTCCATACGGAACCGTTCAAATAGAGCTAGGCAAACTATAATAAAATAAAACTAAGATAATTTCTTAATTTTTTTCTGTTGGGTGTTGTTCCCAAATACATGAAGTTCTTTACTATTCGTATGTTCATATTATGTATTTATTAATGAGTTTTAGTGACGGTCATAATTTTTATTTTCCTGATATTGACCCTGAGTTCCATACGATTTTGGTGGAGTGTCTCTCGGTTTTCAGCTATAACCAGGATATTGACTACTTAATGGTTGTTATTTATGCAGTAATTTATATGCCGTCGGCTTGATTTTCAAATATTTGTACGAAAACGTATTCAAAATGTAAGTTAAACGATAATCGTAACATTGCAACCCTGACTGCTCCAGTCATTTACGATGGCAAAGTCCGTTATTATATTTTCGAATCTAACAGCTGCATTTTGATTTCAGTACAGTTGCTTAATAATTTGGTCGCTCCTATCCAATCACTTTTCTCCCAAAAGTATGTGCATTTTGGTCGGTTGAACGCCTTCTCGCAATATTTGAAACATGCATATACATATTTGTATTGGCCTTTGCACTTTTGAAACAATACTGCCATGCTAAACAAGCAAGAAATTGTCGGCATTTCATTACTCAACTATTTCAATTTAAACAACAATTTGAGTAAACCAGGAAGAAGATAAGTAGCTTTTAGCACATCATCTATTAACGCCTAAACCGCCTATCATCAACTGCATAATTACCAGTGTCAATTTCTCAGTTTCTAATAGTGAAAAATAGACACGTGCGGCCGTGCAAGTGAATAATCAAGTGAAATGCATCTTCGGCTTCTTACTGACATTAACATTAACATCCTCTAGCAGTAGAAATCTCTGGGAAATTTCATATTTACATCGAAAAATATTAACGTGAAAATGAGGTTATTAGAACAGGATTGGTGCCGGGTGAACGTCCGATTTTTTTCTTATTACCGATGTTGATCCACTATCTATAATCGTAGAAGTTATAAAGGATTTTGTTAAGTACGCATAGTCTATTTTATTATTATAGCCGCCATATTTCGCTTATTTTGCAGTTGTGTTTCTATTTTCTATTGTAATAAAATGATTTTAAGTATTTGCCCGGGGATATTTTACAGGATGCTAATAATCGGACAAAATATCAACGTATTCAAGATTTTTTTAAAATGCTCCACGATTTACGTGGAAGAACAGATCTGATATGTTTTTTATTATACATTTAATATATTACAGACAGAAATCTTTTTTTCTTAAATAAATCTAGTTTTTTTGGCTAAAATGCAGTGAGTAAACATACTTATTTGGAAATCTGCTTCAATTCCAATGATAAATACCTAATCAAATATTTATGTGCAGCATTAACTAAAGGAAATTTGCTGAAACCATATGTCCAAAAAATCAACATTACATGCTTCTCAGAAAGCTAGTCAGGGATTGTTTTATTTATATGTTAGTAATTAAAGCAGATTTTTCAAACAGGATGCAAATTGGTGTTTTGAGGACTATTACATTAAAAATAGTGATTTAACCTTAGATAAATTGTAAATGTAAAAATAGTGACCTACAATAGGGTGGAGCGATATTTTTCCTTAAATCTAGCACGCTTCTGATATAAGAGAGTTCTGTAAGTCAGAAATAAATATCATCTCCTCAAAAAAAAAATGTTATAAATACCACTACCGCTTCACTACTTTTACTATATTATGGAAGAACAGATTTGATATATTTTTTATTAAGTATACATTTATTATATTACAGCAGACAACTTTTTTTCTTAAATGACTCTCGTTTTTTTTCGCTTGAAATGCAGTAAGTAAAGATATTGTTACGTTTTTCCCGTGGGTTCTTAACAGAATTACAACTTTGCTACTTTCAACTAATACTCTCTTTATTCACTACCACTGTATACAATTTAACTCACTAAACTAGTCTTATAACTTTACCACTAATATCTATTCAACACTCAATGATTAACTGAACTGAACTGACTATCCGACTGACTGACTAACATTCGCCTTAGGTCTGCTTATATATAATCTTAAATCTATCACGAATATTCGGGAAGTATTCCGAGCCACTCTATACGATCTCGACGAGGCCATCGAGATAATTCCAGCGAACCTGTTCGCAGCCGGCCGGGTGATGACTCATACAGACAAGGAAGCGAGGGGCACGGCGGCTAGTTGTATAGGGTAGCACAAAAACGTTCGCATGGTTGTTAGGTTAGCCGTAACAATATTTATATGGATATATTTTCAGAGTTATTCATTGCAAATTGCAAATTAGATGCTTTATTGTCAAAAAATTTTAAAATTTCTACACAAAGCTAGAGCTAGAGTATAAAACATATGAAGACACGAATAGAAACATACAATGAAAAGAAAAAGCAAAACCCAACTATACAAAACTTTATAGGGGAAGGTTGCCCAAATTGAACCGCCACCTATATTGGACCCCCATACTTTTCTCCGAAACTACGAAACCGAAAATTCACATGGGAACATTGCATCTTATTCCCGCCTAGAGACCTTGATTGATACCGAACTGAACTAGTTGGCGGCCAGCGCTTGGCGTGCGCAGCGAAAAATGTTAATTTCTCCATTTTGATGTAAGAATTGCACTGCGTCCCTAAGCAAATACAGAGTCACTGTCAATCTCTAAGGAAAAACTGTTATTACCTGGTTATCAAGTAAGTTTCTTTTTATTTATTCCCCCTATTACCTAGTCATATTGTTTTTTCTCTTTCTCTACGGTAAAGTTTTGTAAAAACACGTGGTGGTTGCCTAAAGTGGACCACCATGTGATTTCCGAAATTGGACCGGTCCAATAAAGGATCCCAATTATAGAAATTTACAAAACACTTGTTTTATATTTAAATACACAAAAAAATAAACAAGAAAAATTTCTACACAATTAAAAAGTACCTATGGCTGGTCTAATTTAGGAAACTAACAAAACATTTTGCCTGTAGGATGTCTTCCAATGAGAAAAAGATAGAAAAACATATGGACAGTGGTGTGTACAAGATACGAAAAAAGCTATAAATGCTTATAAAGAAAAAAAATATGGACTTAATGAAACATGCCGAGAATTCAACATTCCAAAAGCGACATTTAAAAGGCATCTTGAATCCAAAAATAAATTTGCCAATAAAGATGTCAAAAGCTTTGGACGAAAAACCGTGTTTTCCAAAGAAGTTGAGGACGCACTGGCTAATCATATTCTCTATTTGGAAAAAATGTTCTTTGGTTCTTTGGAGTGACAATAAAGGACGTGCGCAAAGCCGCTTTCGAACTAGCCGAAAAGAACCAAATAAAACATACTTTCAACAAAGAAAAATGTTTAGCTGGAAAAAAGTTGTTCTACGGATTCATGCGACGACATCCTACCCTCACACTCAGACAACCGCAGTCCACATCCATAGCACGATGCAAGGGATTTAATTGCGAAAATGTCTAAAATTTTTTCGATATCTTGGAAAGAAAGGTAGATGAAAATCAATTGACAGCCGCCCAAATTTTCAACATGGATGAGTCGGGATTTTCGACGATGGCAAAAAGTGCCAGAAGATTTGAGCAGCAAAAGGAAAGCGCCAGGTCGGGACAATTGCAACTGGTGGAAGAGGAGTCAATACTACGTTTGTTGTTTGTGCAAGTGCTTGTGGACAGTTCGTCGCCCCAATGATTATTTTCAGAAGAAAAAGAGCAAATCCTGATTTGAAGACTGGTGCTCCACCCGATTATCTGGTGGAAATCTCGGATACTGGATACATTAACACAAACATATTTGTGACCTGGCTTAAAAACTTTATAAAGCGTTTAAAACCATCAGTTAACAGCAAGGTTTTGCTTGGTTGGACGGTCACAGCACACACTCTAAAAACCTCGAAGCGAAAATGGTGTTATCCTGTTACAACTCCCTGGCCCTACGACCCACGGACTTCAGCCATTAGACGTGGCGGTTTTTAAACCCTTAGAATTGTATTATACCGAGGCAAATGAAAAATGGCTAAGGTCTCATCCAGGATTAGCTGTCTCGCAATACCAGATCGCGCAGCTTCTTGGGGAAGCCTATCCCAGAGCTGCTATGAACGGTTTCAGAAAAACTGGAATTTGGCCCGTTGATCGAAATGTTTTCTCAGACGTAGATATTGCTCCTGCGGATATCTTGACAAGAAATGAACCCATTGACAGAAGTGACCATTCTGAAGATGAATCAGATTCTGATGACAGCGACGATGAGCCCTAGCTCGCTACGTGGCCTCTTTGAACCGTAACGTATTTGAGTCCACATCTCAGGCAGTTGCGTCGACTTCCGGTCTAAGTCTCATCAAGAAAGAGAAAGCATCTACTTCAAAGGCCAAAGCATCCTCTTGTTTGTCTGCGACACAGCCCAAAGCCAACGATTTTAAAGTAAGTGCGTCCACTTCATCAGAGGCTAAAGCATCGACTTCGCGTGAACCTACGTCTAATGACATTGACAAGGAGTTACAAGTCACAGCAACTACTTCCGCACCTAAGAGCTCCATCAAGTCCACGCCTAATGCCGAGGGTTTATGAGCAAAGGAGCCTAAGCGACTGTCCGAGCCTGAAGAAAGGCCCTCTTCTGCTTCCAAAAATGTGTCAGCGTTAATCGAAGAAGTTCTAAGAAGCCCAGTTGTAAAACAAGCAAAGAAAACATCTCGAGGGGCCCAGAAGGCACATGTACTTACTGCAAGTCCATATAAAGATGAGTTAGCTGCTAAACAGGCAACTCCAGATAAGAAGAAAACTGTAAAACGTAAAGTTCAGCTAGATTCTGGTACTACTAAGAAGGAACGCGAGTGGTATTGCAAATTTTATAGAGAATGTGTCGTTGAAGACATGATCCAATGTCTGAAGTGTAGAGACTGGGTACATGAATCATGTGCCAATGTGCCTTCAAAGGAAATAGTATATTGTGTAACTAGGAGAAAAAGCAAAACATTCCTGGACGACTGTGGTAGTTGCTGGACGAGGCGCAGCCGAGGCCAGCAACACAGGAGTCCAGGAATGTGCTTTTCCTACGAGTTGCACATACTATTTTTTATCCGATCGAAATTAATTAGAATACGTACTTATATAAATAGAGCCAAATATTACTGTAAATAAAAACGTGTTTTAAATTTAAACTCGACACAATATCAAGTTTTGAATCGAGCGAGCTTGAAGTTTATTACGTAGCTACGGAAACTACAGCTAAATGTTACTTTTGATAGACGTCAGATCTGACAAACAAGGCGTTTGAATATGACAGAAATGTTACATTCCCGGCCTAGGACGGGAATGTTATATTCCCGGACTGTTATTTTCTATTATTGTACAGTTATTGCATGTTGCCAAGCAACGAATACAATATACTGGAATCATGACTTTTGCGGTGAGAAAACACATCGGAAAGGTGTCGTTTTTCGTCCGATCGGATAAAAAGTTTATTTGTGATCTTTGCACTGGTGATTAGACTGACAGTTTAGGCTTTTTGATATCGTGTTTATTTGATTGTGTTTAACCCAATCATGATGTGTTTATTTTCTTAGTGTTACCTACTTTTAAAACTTTAAGTTGTATTTTGCATGCATTTGCGATTAAGTGAAATTTGAGTGTATTAGTGTTCAAAAATGCGACATCAGCTGTCTCTCCCTCAAACTGAAAGC
>MU192242.1:0-17436 GCA_016904865.1 Pissodes strobi | reverse complement strand
GCTAAATGGGTACTGCTAACGCACGTATATCTGAAGAAACATATCTCAGATATGTTAAAGAACCACTACATGTCAGCCCAATTCCTGGCCCATCCAATATAATAACCCCTCAGCAAATCAGGCCACATACCCAAGCTGCTTCTAGGAAAAGCCTTAGGAAAAGCAGAAAGAAGCTACAGTCATCAATGATAACAGATACCCCCGTAAAAGATGCTATAGAGGAACAGCATAAAGAAAGATTGGCTAAAAAACCACTTTCAGAAGAGAAAAAGTAGAAGGCTAAAAAAGTTAAGCGTCAAGTTTTTAATGACGACATTAGTTCGAACAGTGATATTAGTGAAGAGATTTGCAACGATTCTAGCGATTTAGAAAGCTTCACATCAGAATATCAAGAATTGTCTATTCAATAGCAAGATTATGTTATAGTAAGATACAAGATAAAGAAAACTGTTAAACATTATGTTGGTCAGGTTATTAAAATAAGTGGAGATGAATATAATATCTCCTTTATGAGGAGAATTGTGGACGACAAATTTGTTCCCCCCCCCCCCCCCCAAACCCTCCATTAGTGGAAGTACAGCTAGGGCTGCTCGCCAGTTTATGTTCCCTATGAATTTTTTCCAATTTAAAATAGACTAAAAGTGATTTTTTTTAAATCCCCCTATGGACCACTATGATTCCCACAATGAACCATGTAGTGGTTCATAGTGGGACTAGTGGTCCATAGTGGGACTTGCTGAATAGCATTTGTTACAAATAAAGGATTACTTGAAATTATTATTAGTTTGTTTCCTTACATCTATACTTATATATAGGTACGCTTATTATAATTTACAAAAGCTTATACATTTTTGAAAATAACCGTCCCACTATGGACCGGTTCACCCTACCCCAGAATGGAAGGGCGCACCGGAGATGCGACTCAAAAGGGCCTAACAGACTGTTCTAGCAGTTGACAAGTTAAGCTCCCTGGAAACCGTTCTTAGCGCAAAACAGGCAGAACTTAATTTTTTTGATAAGGCATCGATGTGCAAGTCCCACTTTAAATGGTTGCCCACAACAAGCCCCAAGAATCTCACAGATTCAACGACGTCAATAGTGGTGTTATTAAGTACAAAATATTGCAACGTACTTTTATATGAGGCACAGGAGATTAGAATCGCACTATGATTTAATGGTGATTAAGTCACTAGATACAGTTTTGTGAAGCACCGTAATATCCGGGTTGCTCCAAGTGAAACTAGTATCGTCCGCAAAGAGGCGGACTTTACCGCTAATGTTCAGACAAACAATGTCATTGATAAATAGCAGAAACAAAATAGGGCCTGGTACTAGACGCTAAGGTACTCCACAATCTATTGGCTTGCAAGAAGACATCGACGTATCAACCCTCACAAGCTGACTTATGTTGTTAAGATACGACTTAAACCATTCGAGAGGCACTCCTCTGAATCCGAAGTACTGCAATTTGTTAATTAAGATATTATGATTTACACAATCGAAAGCTTTAGAGAAATTACAGTAAATTGTTGCTGTAGAGTGATGGTTGTTCAGGTTGGAGGGAAACATAGCATCATTTGTGCATTTGTTACTTAAAAATCCAAATTGATGAGTAGTAAGTAATTTATATTTACAAAGAAAAGATAGAAACATTTTTTTAACCAATCTTTCAATGATCTTAGATAATGTGGGAAGGAGTGCAATTGGGCTGTAGTTCTATGCTTGGTCTTTATCTCCTCATTTATGCAAAGGTATAATAATTGCCGTCTTAAGGCAGTTTGGAAAAATCCCATTTTGTAATGACGTGTTAATTATTCCGGCAGGTTTGAGAACATTTTCAGAGTAAGCCCATCAGTCCCAGATGAGGATTTGTTTTTAATGTCTTTAATTGTATAATAAATGTCCTTGGCAGTTTTTTAGTCTTATGATAGACTTTTCTGTAAAGTTTCACGTAATCATGGAAGAAAACGCTGTCCGAATATTTTTAGGTGAGATAACGAACGCATGTTCTTTGCAGATGTGCGTAAACCTTTACTTGACCAGGGTTTATGTTGTTTAATTTTGAAAGGCCTAAGAGGAAAGGATTTGAATGCGAGAGTAGATAAAGTTTTTATAAATTTAGAAAATTCGGTATCGAGATCATAAGAGGGGACAACCCAGTCAGTTGTTAATAGGTGCTTGAAATTTAGAAAATTTTTGTCCGAAAAAATACGGCATAATTTGCGTGAAGCAATTTTGCTTTTGGAATTTACCGAAAATTCTGTTAATACTGCCTCATGATCAGAGAAACCCGAGTTAAAGACAGCACAGTCAACGAATTATGGATCAAAAGATGACACGACATAGTCTATAGTACTAGAACTAGTAGTTGTAGTTATTCTAGTTGGTGAGTTAATATGCATGACTATACCAAAAGAGTCGAAAATGGACCGAAGAGATTCTTGAGCAGCACACACACTGGAAAAGTCAACATTAAGGCCACACAAAATTAATTTGCTTTTTAAAGGGGGGGATTCAAGCAAGCTCAGTAATCTTTGACTGAATATATGCATGTCAGCGTCAGGTGTTCTATAAATACAAACAAGATAGAGGTCATAAGCATTATGATAGACGATGGAAAATTCAACTACTTTCTCAGACAATAGATTATGTCACTTAGTCACTGCAGAAAAGTCGATGTTAGTAGACATTATCATAGTACCTCCATGAGATAAATTACTTCTATTAAATCTAGTTACTGTAGTATAGTTTTTGACAAACACAGGCTCATCACCATTTAACCAATGTTATGGCAATGATTTCTGGACAATTAAACTCTTCTAATAAAAGAAATAATTCATCTGTTTTGTGTCTTAAGGACTGAATATTAATAAGAAAAACACTAAGCTTGCCATCATCCAATTTTTCAGAGAGTGCTTGATCCTCTGTTCGCATCAATCTACCTAAGAATGTTCCCCTCTAATCCGAGAGCCAGTAGAAAAATAATTGCTATGACTTTCCCTAACCTTCTGAAGGTGTTGAAGTATCTCCGATGAAAAGAAAGACCTGAAGGCAAAAATATCTATTTCAACCTCAGCCGAACCAATACCGCAGGCTTCGTGGAAGCAATAATACAACTTACGCAAGTAGTCCAAGTCATAGGGATGAAGCTAGAGCTAATTTGATGCTAGTGTTGATGTGCCCTTCAAAACACACACTAGAGGGTTGTTCATAGAGATAGGCAAGGAAAAGTTGAAGAGTTTTTCCCTCAGTCCAGCCAGCAAATAACGACCATTAGCCGCATCCGAATCTTCGCACAGCCGCACTATAGGTGGAGACATCGAGTCCATATCCAGCCGATCATCCCTCTTCGCACTTTTCTCCACAACAACCTCAAAATTTTCCAGCGCAAGAGACTTACAAGCAGCCAAAGCTTCCCTGTCAGAGCCAACCCCAACAGACCTCACCCCCCAGGTATATATACAAATGTTGATTCAAAACGTGGTGGTAGACTTCGACCGTCCAAAGTGCTTGGTACAAAATGTTGATACCCAAAGGTCGAACTACTTGCTGCAGGCGGCGATACCTCTAAGGGTGTTAAAGATGAATTGGCAGTGACTATTTCAGTACCCGGCGGCCACATACTTATGTCCTTAAGCTGCTTTAGGTGGCTTTTTTTTCTGCACACCAACCTTGAAATAGGAGTGTGAACAGTCCTTATTCTTCAGCATTGGAAAGCATCGGATAAAGTCAGTAGTTTCAAGTTCTCTTTGGCATAATGTGCAAGTTGGTTTGCTGCATAAGGAGGTGGGATCTTGGACACTACCACATAATGCCAGTCTTCTTTTATAGGGGTGTGGGAGCAATGACTTTAGGAGAAGTAATGACTTCAGGAGAAGTAATAACCACTGTGTCATGGTTATCTGTATGGTCGGTCTGAGTCGAAATCGATTTTTTTACTGCTGGTGGGTTACTCCTAATAATTGGCTTATCTTTGGCAGCCAACTTTTCTATCGTGAGTATATGCCCATTTCCTTCAATAACTCTTCCTTTGATGAGTCGTGAATCTGAACTTTAACAGACTCATCATGATTGTCCATAAAAATAGATGACAGATCTTGAAGTGGAGTGTAGGTACTTCAATAGTCGTAAAGATAAAAGATTTACTTTTGTTGTCAATAGGAAAATGCCAACTTCAATAAAAGGAGCAGGCTCATAGTATGTATGCCATGATGCTGCTGCAAATATCTTAAATACTTCAATTGATTTTTCCCACAATGGTTGGTTTCTTTTGACAGTTTAAAAGTAAAAAGGAGGAATTATACCTTTATTGGAAACAAATTTAACGGCCTTTGCCACACCTTGATGGTGAAGCAAGTGTCCTTCGAACATTTTGTGAGCTTATGGAAATATTTTTATACAATGGCGAAAAGCCTCCTGTTACCTGTTTTCTAAAATAGAAGCTGCACTGTACAAATTTCAATTTAAAAAAAAAATCTTTCTTTATTGCCATTTGATATTTATACTTTTGAGTGGAGAATGTAGTAACACAAATAAGTATAAGAAGTCAATGTTTTTAATTTTTAAAGCATCAAATTTAAAGATGTGGCGGTTGGGTGATATCCGTAAAAATCGAAAAGCTTCTAAGGTAACGTTTCTTCAAGTCAGTCAAATTCATTTCCAAACGAAAAAATAATTTTTATTTTTTATTACCTCCTAACGGTAGAAGCTATACTTGTAAAAAATTAAAACTATTTCCCAGCTACAACTTTTCTCAGACCAAGCAACTTCTTTATCAAATTTTCGATGCATGGATTCAACCCAGACGCTTGTCTGCTACTTTTTCTGACTAGCAGGCACTTGCAACCATAGTACAATAAATTTAAAATATGATATTCAGATTTTGGCTCGTAACAATGCTCCTAACAAAGCAATGACAAATCGTTTTTATGGTTATTTGCTCACTTAATGACGTAGACAGGTTTGAATATCATATCTTATCTTTATTGTACCATGACTCGCCCTGACTTGTAACTACTAACCAATGAAAGTTACAATTTGAAGCTAAA
Source organism: Pissodes strobi (assembly GCA_016904865.1). Classification (NCBI taxonomy): domain Eukaryota; kingdom Metazoa; phylum Arthropoda; class Insecta; order Coleoptera; family Curculionidae; genus Pissodes; species Pissodes strobi. The sequence continues at coordinate 12,388 of MU192242.1, read as the reverse complement.
ATTGAATATTAATAATTAGCATTGTAAATTAAATAAACTTGGTACTTTATTCAAAACAAATTTTGGTATTATGATATGTACCTACTTCAACAATCACAATTGAAGCTTGGTAAAAAACATTCTTGTGTTATTTAAATTTTATCGCTCCACTTATTTGCAAAATAATAATAATTTATTTTAAAGTCAGCCACCTATTTCATATCGCAACATCGCATTGTTCCAACAAAGGATTTGCATGCACAGTTTGCCAAACGGTATCCTTGTCCTTAGAGTCCATCACCCTTACCATATCCCATTCCGGGGGCATTTCCTCCTAGTGCAGCCATAGTGGGGCCGTTGGCCCCACCATAGAACGGCGGTGCTTCACCCCGTGCGTCTTTTGCATGGCAATGGCGGAACGCTTGGGCTAGGTCGGGCTCCGGCGCGTGAGGAAAATGAAAATACGCCCGCGCGAACGATACGCTTCCCATCGATTGGAAATTCGATGCTTGGACGATGCTTCACTAACTAACCCAAACTAAATAGATTTATAACTTTAAATTTTGAAAAGTCATCTCTATAAATTAAGAATTACTCTCTGTTTCATGTTTAGGTAAAGCATTTTGTGGATAAGATTATCTGTTACCTTTAAGATGTGCCATAATAATGCTTTATTTCTGTGTACCATTAAATTTATTCGATAAAAGTATTCTCTGTTTTATAAACATTTATTAGTTATTTCGCTAATCACATAACATTCCTCTTTTCCTTAGCGGGGCATTCTGAAAATACAAGGAACTCGTAAATAGGAAATATAATAATTCCATATTATATATTCACTGAAAAATACAAAACTTTCAGCCTATTAAAAATTACTATTATCAAAATTTTGAAAACGAATAGTAAGATGGATGTTCTCGTGTTTTGCCCTACAAAACTGACAAACTCTGACCTGGCTGTCATTCCGTATAGAAATTAATATGGGACTATTGTTTCTTATAAGAAAAAAATTGAAAATAGACAAAAAAAACAGACATTACCTGTAAATTCAAAATGTTTGGTAAAGTCGCTTCCACATTGTCGTTTCATGTGATTAATTATTACCGTATTTATGGTATGCTTATTGGCCAGTAGCGGGCTTTTAAGTAAACTACTTAACAAATTTTAATGGATTTTTAAACTGTTGTAATTCTCATCAGAAAATTGAATAAAGCAAAAGATAATTTCTTCGGCAGGTAATCGTCATTTATGAGTTTGAGAACACGGTGACTCGTAGGTAATAAACAAAAGTTTAACAAAAACATGAACAAATCAAACCGCTCTTCTCAGAAAAATCAAGTACCTTGTAGTTTGCGATATATTATATATCGGTCGTATACTAAGGATTTGGTACCTAATTGTGACAAAAAAATTTATGAATCCGATATTCCCAAACGTTTTTCTACTGATGGTTCATACTTTGAGTCCTGCTAAGATTCCGAAAGAGATTCTTCCAAATCACTCATTACTTTTTAACTTATTTTTACGACCAAAAATATGTTATGACTGAAATATTTATGCCAAATTATTCTATGTCCCCACGTGTTCCAGGTGGCCAAATCCCATTGGCTGGCTAGGACATAGACTAATGCGGTTCGAACATTAAAAACTTTGAATGGACATAGTATAAGTTCGACGTTCTATCAGTAATGAACGGATTGGCGCAGAGTAATAGGGAATAGTTTGGTCGATAGAGCTTCGGACATAGAATACATTGATAATAAAATCTCAAAGTTAAGAAAAAAAATTGACATAGAATAGTCTGGTTCTTAGGCGTCGATATCTCAGGCCTTCTTACGACTTAATCTAAAGCAGCTTCTCCCATAAAATTATCAGCAAATTTGCCAACAATCACATCTGGTGATTGTTGGCAAATTTGCAGTAAATAACAGGTATAGGAAAAATTCAAGCATTCTTCCTGGAGCAACGTGTCAGATCAGCGGATGGGATACAGAATAGGGAATTCATTCTCCTGTTAAATCACTAGGATAATTGTTCATTATCAAATAGAAAACTAGGTACCAGATCCATGAAAAAGTTGAATATATTATGTTGAACTTCGACTTTAGAAAAAGCGTGTTTGCATGATAATGAAGAAAGAAATCTCAGTCATACTTGGACGGATTCTGAAAAAGGAAACCCAATTGGCAAAACTAGCAACCAATGCATATTAGGTCTAACATTTTGCTTTATTATGCACAGTCAACCTGTCTAATCCTGGTAATAGTTGAATTTTCCTTGTTTATCTCTCAGTCACTAATATTGCACCATTATCATTCAGCTGAAAAAAGCTATTGTTGTTACTTTGCTCTTATTTCCATTGTAATTTATTCCTTGATTACGTTTTATTCTGGTTCAGTCTTCTTTATATCCAGCCATTCATTTAAAACTTGACCGTAGAGGTCACTTTTTCCGCTTTCTACCTAATCTTCAGGTTCCAACGACGCTAAATCTCTAGTTTATTGCCTTGTTTTCATTACTTTTTACAAAAGCAAATTACCTTTTTAGTATGCAACTTTGTTTTTATTGCAACCATTTAGCCTAGATTAGATTTAAAAAGATTATGAGTTTAACGAACCGTACTCTGTTGTATACATAAAAAGATTTTCAACCTTTAAAAGGAAGCTTTATGCAATATCATTATTTTTTGTCGAATATAATACGATATAGAAAATTATTAATATCGTTTGATAATCGCAGCTCTGACGCATGATGACCTACATGATTTATTATTGTAGAAAAAATATAATACGAATCTATCCAACACTACCAAAGCAAGACTTTGGTTTACTAAAAGACTACGCTAATATGTAATTTATTTCGAACCATTTAAGTTTTGAAATTAGCACGAACTTAGAAAGTATTTGCAGCGGTTTTCTGAAGATAATTCTCACTGCTCCATAGACTTCTGGAAACATAATGATGCCCAAGTAAGTGTCAGAAATCAGCTGTGAAGTTAAAATATCATTTTGCCATAAACTGTTACATTTTTAACTTATCTTATCTCTTTCTCATATCTAAACTTTTAATCAAAAAGTTCGATAAATCATTGAGATATTAAGAATAGAGATGAATGTTGATAATATCAATTCAATAAGCGAATATTTTAAAGAAAAAACGGTATCCCGGCAAAAAAAATCATGAAAACACCAGATTTGTTAATGTGATAATAGTTTTATATGAAATATTAAACGTAAAGAAATCAATAATTAGCAGCTGAAATAAAAGCTAAAAACTAACGACAAATATTTTTTGGCAGTGTGAGTTTGGAACAAAAATTATTTTAAATAGATGCTAGAAAAGTAGAACAGTCTAGTACAATAAACCAATATTCAAATAAAGAAATCAAGAGAAAAGTGAATAATAAAATGCTTCATAAAATACTTTTTTTTAATTTCGGTTATGGTTTGTTTATTTGAATATACTGGAACGAGTGTAATATCAGGGTTCGTAAATATCATGATATTTATTGAAGATATCAAAATATCGGATATTACGGATATAATTCAAGAAAATGGATATAAATAAACTTTTTTGATATTTTCAGACTTTTTAAATAAAACACATTTAGTTTTAAAATTAATTGTTTAATATAATATCAAAAATAAAAATACATTTTAATAAAGCAAAACAACAACGTTTTTTTAGGTTATATTTTATTTTAATGAATTATTTTAACAAATAAAGCTTAAATCATCAAAACAACGGCAAATCTCCTTGTTTTAAAAAAATACTAAATACACTAAATTCGTATGGATATAAAAAATTAAAATTCAAGAACAAATACATTTCTTCTAAACTAAGTGGTAAAACTAAAAATACTAGAACTATAGATTAATGTAATAATGTAGCCAGTGGCACATCATCTTCTGCTTCAGAATCTGTATCTGAAACAGCAGATACAATACTAAAGGTTGCATCAGATCCAGATGATTTTATTGTCTCTGCTTCCCAGACAAAGTCCAGATTGACAGGTTTATTTTAGTATTCTGTTTAAAGTGCCTAAATAAAATCGTTAGTTTGCCAGCTTTTTCATTCCCCAGCTTATTCCTTAGTTTGCTATGAACAAATCCAAAAGTCGAAAAAATTCGTTCTAGGCCTGCTGAGGCTGAAACTGCTATCAAATGCTTGCTGCACATATCCAGAAATCCTTCTTGGAGCTTGGCCCAATCAAAGTACTTTTCTGGCTCAGTCAAACTTACAGACTTCCACCATGTCATTGGAGGTGTCGTTTTAAAATTATTTCCAAACATAGAGGAAGGAAAAGGCTTTGAGCCCGTACTTAAAGCCATTACTATAGGAATAAACTCGTCATTGATGTTCTGTAAATATTCAAATGTTAATTGCTCTTCTGCATTACTTAATTGATGTTCTCGAAATCTGTGATCCAATAAATTGGCTAAATAATGTGCTGGTGTCAAAGCCATTTCCTTTCGCGTCTTAAACTGTTTTAAAACATTTTCAGGCTGCCCCATAAGATCCCCACCTAACTTCCTCCATATTTCAACTGCCACTGCTATTGTCGAACCAACCATCTCGTTGCAGTCTATCCAGCGCAACTGCAATAGGTTTCATTCGAAGCAAGAAATCTCTAGCGTTGTTTGTGATGTTTATGTCATTGAAAATTCTATAAATATTACTGTCAACTGATTCTTTGTTATCTTGACAGACCTGAGTTAATATACCCCGGTTTTCCAGGTACCATTCTACTGCATCAGTTGCAGTGTTGCAACGTACTTCTGATGGAATAACTAACCATTTTCCGTTGGCTGCCTTATACCAGGCTGCTGGAAGATGTGTATTTCTAAAATATTTTATAACCTTAATTATATGCTCCATTAGTCCTGGAATCTGTATATCGCAAGCTATCAAATGTAGAAGATGAGCCGAACATCCATACTGAATAATATTTATTCCTGGGACGATCTCTAGCAATCTTCTCATTTTTGATACATTTGCTGCATTATCAGTGACTAAACTTCAAACTTCTTTCACCTTAGCATCAAATAACTTTTCAGTTTCAGTTATTGCCTCAATAGCTATATCTTTTGAATAGTCAGCAGTATGTGGGTGGCCAGATGTGTCAACAGTTTTTATTTAAAAAAAATCTCCATACGCTGTCATAACGGAGCAGCAAATAATTGGTTCATTATGAACATTCGACCACCCATTTAAGGACATTGACAAATTCGTACCTTTTAGATTTTCTTTGGTTTCCTCCAATACGGTCTGATGTACTTGATCCAATAACTCGCCAGCTATTTTTCGCCTTGTAGGATGCTTACATCCAGGTCTTAGAGTATTACACATTTTGTGGAAATGGGAACTGTCCGCACGGGAAAAAAGGGTATTTGTGGCGTAAAAATATGTTGCTATTTTAAAATTAATTTCTTTTAAATACTGCGGAGATGTTGCTATTACTGCGTTGTCTTTAATAATATTTTGCTTGCTAGATGATGGTTTGTATTTTTTATTAAGTGGCAAGTCGACATCGGATGACCTACAAAAATAAATAATCAAGTTAAACTTGCATGCTCATGGAGAGCCTACAATTATTAGAGACTTAAAATTACCAAAGACTGAGTGCCAAAAAAAAACGGTTTTTCCCCGAAAAAATTGGAAAAAAAACCAAAAATCTCGGAGGTTTTGTTTGTTATGAGCTAAAAAAGATGCCTACCTTGTCTACCAATCGTTCTGCAGATTTTCCACAGGGACTCTTTTTTGTTTCTGGATTGGCTCTTTTCGGAATAAATTTGTGGGCCCCTCTGTACCTTGAGAAGTTTGAGAAGCATCGTTTTCTTCAGCGATATCTATTATATCTTGTGATTCGTCGTTCTTACATATCATGTTATGTTTAATTAATCTCTGTGGTATACCCTGCATTTCAGCTCCACAGGTTTTGTATTTTGCCCATTTACCAGTATTTTTTTCTTTTGATTGGCAATGAAAATGCTGCCATATGAGATGTTTGTCTCTAGGCATGTTGATTATGTAAACAATATATCATAAATCTTCAACTAGATTATATTTTTCCGCTTAACTTGCTTTAATGAATCGCCGAAGTCAAATGCTCTATAATAAGCGACCTCGAAATCTCAACTGCACGCGGCACCCGCAGGGGAATCACACGAGATCGAGCATGTAAATCCCCGACAGACGCAACCGGCATCATACGTCGTTGCCGTTCAATGATGCAGTCTAGCCAATTTATTGCGGAAAATTAATAATTTTTTCGTCTTTGATATATATCACGAATTTTGATATTTATTGAAGTGAAAATATCATGGTATATATCGTGATATATATCATTATATATCACTTGATATATATCAGCGAACCCTGTGTAATATTGCTTAAATCTTCGTTAGATCTTCTTCGCTTGTCAATGAACATTTTCTCCAGAAATCCAGGATCATTGTTTTGCCATCATATTTTCAATGTGAGTTGTGTTAATAGTTGAATTAATGGTTGTTCTTGTAAAGTTGCTCCCAACTTATTGTGCAATTAAAAATTAGTGTTGCAAAATGTAATATAAATTATCTAACATTTACTTTCGGACTTAACCCTCTAACATTATTTGCTATACTACAGGGTGTTCACCCATAATGTCCCCCCCCTTTAACTTTGTTAATTTTTAAGCTACAAAAAAATAAAAAACAAAATTGTAGGGTTTTTAATGTAGTTTTTGCACACGTAAAGAAAAAAAAATTGTACAGTATACAGGGTAGATCAAAAAGAAACATTTTTTTAAATCTAGACCCATATTTTATTCGATTTTTCGATTCTACGTAAAATTCTAAGGATTTTTAATGTAACACACTATATGCCTATTCCTTGAGTTTCCTCAATTCGACCTCATTGCTTCGAGTAGTGCTTTTGTATCTATTGTTTTAAAAACGATTAAAGAATTATTATTATAATAAAAAAATAGCGATTTCAACTGTCAATAACTCCTAAAGTATTAGGAATAGGCATATAGTGTGTTACATTAAAAATCCTTAGAATTTTACGTAGAATCGAAAAATCGAATAAAAAATGAAGGCTCGATTTCAAAAAGGTTTCTTTTTGATCTACCCTGTATAATATACAATTTATTGTTTTTTTTTCTTTACGTGCGCAAAAACTACATTAAAAACCCTACAATTTCGATTTTTATTTTTTTTCTAGCTTAAAAATTAACAAAATTAAGGGGGGGCATTATGGGTAAACACCGTGTACAATATTCATTGATCAAAATCAGTTAAAATTTGTCAAGGCGCCAGATGTCTATTTTTTATCTTTATCTCATCTCATTTACATATACCTGTATCTCTGTTTCTCCATTCCTCATCAGCGGACAGAATGTGTTCCTGTCGTAATACTGATGTTTAAATGTCACTTTTTTTAATCATAGGATCGCCTAGTTTTTTAGATCGAAACAAATGAAAAAATAAATAATCTTCGTAGAGACGCCAGAGTGGCAGGTTGAAAATCCATTAAAGAAAAAACTGTCATTTTCACATTTCCAGTTATGTTGAATTGGGTTTAATTTAGCAAAAATTATTAGCCATACTGGCATGTTTGTTAAAGTTGATTGATATTTAGTAATAAAATTAACTCTAGTTATACGGACACATAGGGTTTCATTCGTCGGTAGGTCCTTCAAGGTATAGTATTTGAAATTCAAGTTGGGGCAGGAAAAACAAGTAAAAAGTGAAATTACACTTCTATAATTACCTTGCCCTAACAATTATTAGAATATGCCACTTCGTTCATATTTAGGGTAATCCTGACTTCCTTGCGCTTTTAATTATTTGAATGCATTTGACAGGGGTATGATAGGTCCGCTTTCTACCTCCTTCATTTTGTGCAATCTCTGCATATAATATGACGCGGAGAAAAAAGATTTGATATTTCTATACCGACAGGTACATGATCATTATAAATTTATTCTTCTGATATCTGCAGCAGTTATCAATATATAGCACTACTTCTAAATTCTCATTGTCGTGTGTTTCAGCTAAATGTTTGAAGTACTCAAAAACTTCAGTTGCTCCACGGTTTCCGTACTTTGTACCGAAAAAACAATTAACCTTCTCTAAAGAGATGTATGTTACTAATAGTAAAATTGAAGCAGGTGAATTTACACATCTAGCGGATTTTAGGTACTACTAATACTGCTAAAAGTATGTTTTTTAATGTATATTTCTGTCTAAAAGGAAAGATCTTTTTTTTTCTGATTTCAAATATACTATACAAGTTGACATTTGGTTCAGTCGTCTTACGTTATTTAATTTTATATTTGCAATGAATTTACATTATCTTGATATGCGCTGATCAAAAAGTTGTTGTTTTCTATATATGCAGGAATCATGGCAACGTGTATCAAGAAAATGTAAATTCAATACAACTATAAAACTAAATAACGTGAAAATGGCTGAACCAAATGTCAACTTGTATGGTATACCTATTTGAAATCAGAAAAAAATATTCAGAGACGTTCCATTAAAAAATATATATAATTTTTGTCGCCCCCATATATATGCAAAATTACGGAAATTGGAGTACCAGATTTGGAAAGGAAAAAATTTCCCCTGTATGGCAGTTTTTTATTTCCCCCGTATTAAAAAAATAAGTAAAAAGGTACGGGGGTGCTAGTTTATACGGTACAGTCTCTTCTTCTTCTTTCTCAGCCTTGATTTGGCCACTCCTGGACATAGGCCTCTCCATTGATTCTCCATGCCTGCCGATCCTGGGCCAATCTGATCCAGTTTTTACCCGCCTTTTCCTTGATATCGTCGGCTCGTCTCTTTTGAAGTCTGCCGACGCTTCTTGTAGTTTGTCTTGGTCTCCATCTTACAACCCTGGATGTCCATCTGTCCATATCCTATCATGCGACGTGTCCCGCCCATTGCCATTTCAGTCTTGCGGTCCTCTTTCTGACATCTGTGATCTTTCTTCTTCGTCTTATCTCTGTGTTAGTTACTTTGTCTCGCAAGCTTATACCAACCATAGCCCTTTCCATGGTTCTCTGTGCAACTTCTAGTTTTTCAGCGCTTTTCTGTGTAATGGCCATTGTTTCCATTCCATAGGTTGCTACCGGGAGGATGCAGCTGTCGAAGACTTTTCCTTTTAGATTGATTGGAACTTCCTTATTTGTTAGTATATGTAGTAATAGTAGTAAGTTGCCGAAGGCTGCCCACGTCAGAGCGATTCTTCTCTTGATCTCCAGAGATTGAATTTCTTTGCCTAGCGTAATGGTATGTCCCAGATATATGTAGTCATTGACAGATTCTATTTGATGATTCTTTATGTTAATTATATCATCGCTTTTGCTTATAATCTTTGTTTTGTTATAGTTCATGTTTAGGCCAATCTCTTGCGAACCGTTGTTGAGTTGTTCCATCATAATTTTTAGTTCATTTATGTCACTGCTGAATAGGATAATATCATCGGCGAATCGGAGATGGTTTAGGTAGCTGCCGTCTATATTTAACTCGAATTTGTGCCAGTCAAGCCTCTTAAAAATACGTCCTTCAGGGCCAGAGTAAAGAGTTTCAGCGATACGACATCGCCCTGTCGAACTCCTCTTTCTAATTTGATTTTGTCTGTTTCCAGGTCTTCACCGATTTTGACATGAATTGTGGAGTTTTCATATATGTCCTTGATTATCATAGAGTATCTGGAGTCAATCCGTACATTGTCTAAACCTGCCATAAAGGACCATTTTTCTATCAAGTCGAACGCTTTTTGATAATCTATGAAGGCCACTTGTAGTGGGACGTTGTATTCCGTACATTTTTCGATAACCGTTCTAACTGTCTGAATGTGATCCATTGTACTGTAGTCCTTTCGAAAGCCTGCCTGTTCGCATGGTTAGTAAGAGTCCAATTTTTGAGTCAGTCTGTTTGTTATTATTCTTGAGAAGAGTTTGTATATGTGTGATAAACACCTGATAGGACGATAGTTTTCAATATTTGTATTGTCTCCTTTTTTAAACAATATAACCACTTTTGCATTTTTCCAGTGATTCGGAATTCTTCCTTCTATTAGACATTGATTTAAGAGTATCTTTAGTGCGCTTATCAGTGAGTCGCCTCCTATCTTTATCATTTCGCTTGTGATATGGTCTTCTCCAGGGGTTTTTTGTTTTTCATTTTATTTAATGCTCCTCTAATTTCATCCTTTGTTATCTCCGGCAGTTGTTCTGATCCTACGTTTGTGATTCTTCCCGATGGAATTTGGTAATTTGGCATTGCCATTGATGAGTACAGTTTTTGGTAGAATTTCTGAATTTCCTTCGCTATATCCTTTCTGTTTGTGATTATCATACCCTTCTCATCTTTTATCTTCAGTATTCTAGTTTTCCCCTTTGACAGCCTGGAGTGCAGTGCTTTCATGCCTCTATTTTCTTCAATAGTACCATTGTTTATTTGTTTTGTGTTATACGTTCTTATATCTCTTCTATCTTCTTCTTAGCTTGTTTGTTGATCTCCTTATATTCATTAATGTCCTTATTGTATTTTCTCCTTTGTTTCATTGTTTTTATCGTATCTTGACTGAGCTTTAATTCTTTGTGTCTGACTTGTGAGCAAATCCTTTTTGTAGCTATTTGTATACTCTGTGTTATTTTTTCTGTCATCGTGTCTATATCTTGGACTTCCATGTTTCGTAATCTTTTGCTTAGTTCTTCCTGATAATCTGCTTCTCTACGCAGTAATTCTTCGGTCGTCAGAAATATTCTGGCTTGAATCGATTTATTTCTTTCCAACCGCAGTCTAAACACAAACTTATCCCTTAGAGCTCTATGATCGCTACCTGTATTTAAGCGGTCCAGGACACTGATATCTTGGCATATGTTTCGATTGTTCGAGAGGATGTAGTCTATTTCATTTTTAGTTCTGCCGTCTGGGTTCTTCCATGTCTATTTTCGTTGTATTTGTTTTTTGTAGAGTGTGTTCAGACAGAACATCTTTTGACGGCTACAGAAATGTTCCAGCATGTCGCCTCTGTGGTTTCGTATGCCCAGACCAAAGTTTTCGATGTATTCACAAGTATCCACTGACCTTTTTTGTTCAATTTTCGAGTTGAAGGCCCCGGTGACAATTTTATAGTGCGAGTTTTCTTGGTGTTGCGCAGTTGCTATATCCTCATATAGTCTTTCCATGTCCTCGTCTTCTGCGGCAGTTGTTGGGGCATACGTGTGCACGATTTGTATACTATACCGATCGTTGAGTTTGAATACAGTATATATGGTATGATGAGGTATGAGTGCTTCTTGTTTATTAGAAATGCTACGCCTCCCTTTTTATCATTCTTATCTCAGTTTTTCTGGTATAGTATGTGACCAGATTTTAAAGTTGTTAGTTTTTCTCCTGGAAGTCGGGTTTCACATATCCCAATTACCTTCTACCAGGTGTTCTTCTGTACTCATTGTTCTTAAGTTGTATGTCATTTTATGGAAGGTTTTAGTTTGGTGCCTAATTTTATTTTTCGAAGTCGATCTCTTGCTCCTCTATAATCCGTGGAGCAGACTAACAATTTCTTATTAGTGTGGGATTTTGAACTTTCAGTTCGACACACCTGGGGACTTTTTCTGGAATCGACATTTTTCATATATTTCTTTATTGGAGGTACAGTGTACGCATATCATAATGCGAATTGTGGTTCTAAATTCGAATAAGTAGTATTATGTTACTTGAATTACCAGAACCAACCAAGATATATCACACAAATCAAAAATCGAATAACTGAGTGACAGTATTGTCTACTGAATTACCAGTAAAGGAAAACGTAGAAGTGGATCTTCTACCGAATTTATGCTACAAAACAAAATTCCTTAATAGCCATGATGTATATTAAACTCTTCGAACCAATCCAGAAAACGATCATAACTCAAAATGTGTAATTTTTCTAGCACTTACTTAAGTCTGGTTCTGCTAACCTCAAGTACTAAAAATGTTTCAATCCCAAATATATCTCCTCACCCTCAATGTCCCAAAGCAGAAGTGACATTGTTCATTATTATTGGCGTTATTCTGGTTATAACTGACGAATAAACGATATTTTATGCCACAATATCACGAAACATTCTTGCAGAGGTGCAATACTGTTTGCGGGCTTCTTTTTTAATTGGTTGATTTTGATGAATGATTGAACAATGGCTATGTGATATATTAGGTGGCCCTTTAATTGTATTTTCTCACGTCACGTAAATTTTAAAACGAGTTCATTGCAACTTTTAGGTGTGCTACTAAATTATATATAGTGTATTAATTATATAATTAAATTTGATACCATGTTAAACTTCGCTTCTAAATACGCGCTTCACTTTTGTTGAATTTATTGACAAAACTGCACGCTGCACCTGGCAATGTAAATACATAGTCAT
>JAEQML010058391.1:0-30322 GCA_016904865.1 Pissodes strobi | reverse complement strand
ATATGTACTGATTTCGATGATAATACTTTCCTGCTAATCAATGACGTCAATAACCAAATATTGTTTGATACAATGTCACTTGTAGGGCTTTCGTAAGCAAATAAAAATGTACCTAATATATACAATAACTTTTAGACTTAGTTCTGTCAAATTGTGATGGCATGAGTGTGAGATGTCCTAGTTTTAATTTTGTACCCTGTGATAATTATCACCCAGCTATAGAGATAGATTGTAATTTCGGATATGTACCTAGTGACTCTCAGTATGAATGTTCAGTGTATGATTTTGAGAACTGTGATATGTTTCTGAACACACAATGCGATCAGCTTTTCCGCTGCGATGTAAATACAAATACAGACACAGGAAAATTATGTTGTTTTCGTGATCTCAGGTCTACATGTAAGAGTGAGGTCAGACGTTGTTTTGTGGAATATATAAGGAACGTAGAGCGAAGTATCATCGCCGACCCCAGATTTTCCTGGAGGTTTGTAAGGGGTAGGATCAAGCAGGGCGGTATACCAGAGAATGCCAGTTTTGATGGTGCTATTGGGTGTTCTGGTCAGAAGCGGGTGGATCTATTTGCTACTTATTTTGCTTCTGTGTACGATCAGGAGACTGCTCATTGCTCAGATTTAGATCCTAATATCCTAAACTCCATTAACTTGGGACCGATGAGTCTGGGAATTTCGGAGGTTCTGGAGAAGCTTGACGGTTTGGATCTCAAAAAAGGGTTCCACCTGAAATTTTAAAAAACTGTGCTTTCTCCTTTGCACGGCCTCTATGGTTGATTTTCAACCAATCTTTAAGATCGGGTATTTTTCCAGATTCCTGGAAGCTGTCTATTGTAACTCCTATTTACAAGGGTGATGGAGACAGAAATATTGTAAATAATTACAGGCCTATAACTAAGCTCTCTATTATCCCTAAGGTGTTTGAGAGCCTCATTATGGACACTTCAGTTTTTCTTTTAGTGGCATTTTGACACCATACCAGCACGGTTTCCTGGCAGGCCGTTCAGTGATGACTAACTTATTGTCATATCATACATACCTTGTCAGTGTCTTGGAGAGGGGGTATGTGGTCGATTCTGTCTATACCGATTTCTCCAAGGCATTTGACAGGGTAAATCATGCTATATTGATGTCCAAGCTGAAGTGGTATGGTGTACATGGTAGTCTGTACGATTGAATTTACTCATACCTGACAGGTAGAGAGCAGCAAGTGAGAATACATGGCGTCACTTCTTGAGTCATTAGGGTAACTTCAGGAGTTCCCCACCTTTATTGTTCAGTGTTTTTATTGACGATGTTACTGATTGTTTCAGAAATTCTAAAATATTACTTTATGCTGATGATCTCAAGATTTACTTAAGAATAAAAAATTTACATGACACTGCTTTGATCCAGAGAGACTTGGACCGCTTTTGTGATTGGTGTAGTGACACTAAGCTCTCTTTGAAGTGTAAGTTGTTTATTCCGTTTGGTAAATTGAGAGATGGTGTTGAGTCTGAATAATATATAGATGGGAATAAGATTGACAGGACTGATGTTAAGGATCTGGGTGTGCTTTTTGATGGGAGGCTAACTTTTATTCAGCATATTGATTCAATTTGTAATAGGGCCTTGCGAATGCTGGGATTGATAAAGAGAAATACCCGTGACTTTACTCACATTATGGGAATTAAAGCTCTAATGGTCAGATCTCACCTTGAATGTTGCACACTAATATGGAATCCTTACTATCAGGTTCATATAAATAGAATCGAACAGATCCAGACAAAGTTTTTGGGGTATTTAAATTTTAAGATGGGCTTTGCTATGACAAATATATGCTACACTGAATTGGAAACTCATTTACGTATTCAGCCATTACACATTAGACGAAAGAACTTTTATATCACAATGGCTTATAAACTTATCCATAATAAGGTCGATTGCCCTGAAATTCTTGCACTATTGAATTTTAATGTTCCGTGGCGCTCTCTCAGACATCCCAAACTTTTTAATGAAAATTTCTACAGAACAACTTATGGCCGTAGCTCAATAACTGACAGGTTGATGAGGACAGTTAATGGCACTGATACTATCATAGACTTATTTAGTGTGACTGAAAATTCTCTTAAGGCCAAATTTATATGTATTAATTAGGGTGATATGTAGAATATAAAAATAAAGAAAAAAAATGTTAAAATAATGACGTGTCGCTGCGGTGTTGTTTGCATTTTTATAGTTTGTATGTTGTTGCCGAGGGAATATTTCTTTTATATGGTTGAGTGCAATTTGTTGGTGTTTGACTTTGGAGTATGACTTGTATACTTTGATTGTGTATGGAAGTTGTTTATTATCCTTTATATTTTTTTTATCATTTTGTTACATTGTGTAATTTTGTATTTTTTTGATTGGGCAGGTCGCGTAATAAAACAAACGAACAAACAAATAATGTTCTCGTCATTTAGTGATATTTATAATTGGAAGATTTAGACTATTTGTGTTATTTTTTCTTAGGGTACCGATAATTCTTCAAGCTTCAGAAGACCTTGAGCCTCCAATTTGCGAATTAATCTCGCTGCATATTTTGTCCCATTTTTTGTTATTTTCTTGCCTATGCAGACGTTTAAATTTTGTTAGTTCTCGTCTGTGCTCCTCTTTATTTCTTTGCAATTTAGTACTTATCCATTTGTGGTATGCTTTTTGCTTGTTTTGTCTTTGTTGTTCCAGTTCTTCACTCCATTCTTCTGTTGGGTTTCTTTTTCCTTTTTCTCTTTCTCATAGGGCTTCTTTAGCTGCGGCTTTTATGGTTCCTATCAATTGATAATGTATGTCCTGCTTTGACGAGCTGAGAACATTCAAATCAAGTTTTTGATCCAGGTGTCGTTATTATTATCTTCCTGAAGCAGTTCTGGGACGTATTTTGACTTGGCCAATATTGTATCTTGGGTTAAGTTGATTCATTCTTCTTGAGTGGCAATTATGAGCTCCTGGTGGTTTCAAGGTAAGCTATTTCTTTGAGCTATGGCTCTCTTAAGATAACTCTAAACATGTTCTATGGGATTCATATCAGGGGGCAATAGGGGCCAAACGAGTAATATCAACCTCATCTAAATTAATTTAGACAAACCTGGCTTTGTGAGGGTGGGAATTATCATCCATAAGGATACAATTGGGGCCAAGAGCATAAGTTATTGGCCTCATGAGCATTAATTATAGATTCATATATTTTTTAAATTAAAAAGTGTATTATGATTTATTGCCATAAAATTAAGAATTGGATATTTACGTGCCCATAAAATTTATTCTTACACCACCCAAAATTATTACTAATAATACGTTGCTCCCCTTGGAAAACTTCTTTGCGCCATTCATGCATACATACATATACAATTATCATATTACAGACAAATATTCAGAGAATGTGAGAAAGTTGCGAAATCGCAAGTTTATAAATTGGACCCTAATCTGAGAAAGGCAGTACGAACATTTAGAATGAACGGAACGTGACACAACTTTTGAAAAGCGTCATTTATATGTGGATGCATTTTGCATACTTGAAGAAGGTAAACATCTCATTTTCTTATTATATAGATGCATCGCATTTAGGGGGGAATGGAACTAAACTAGGGCAGATATCGTATATTGTTACGTCACCGTTATAACAATGAAGGTATTTTTACTATTGGTCAGGACGTTTCGGTTATTGGGATATGTCAGCTCTTCTGATGCCAAAAAAAACTATACACAGCTCGGATTTCGCGTTTAATTAAACCCATGTGCGATATTTGGTTTGGTTCTGAACGCAGTCTCCTTTAAATATTCTCCGATAACTAATTAAGAGGAGTAAGGTCCGGCAAACACGGTGTCCATTCAATCACTGCACGGTGTCGAAATTTGCTCGAAAGATACTCTCAGAACTGTAAGAAGCAAGAACTTCATTCTTATGAAAAACTGAAAATTAAAGTCTTCGTCATCTGCTCCGATAATAGCTATATTTTTAGGGCTGCCAGTTCATATAGGATACAGAAGATTTCGGTCTAGCTGATAAATATTACCTATTAACTACCTCTATCTATAACATTGATTTATGTGTTATTCGACAAATATCCTGGTCCTTGTAAAGTCTAACTTAATACCGGTTCCTCTCAAACCGTTAATCTGTATGTCGGCCGGAGTGACTAAGGTAGCAACATGGAAACAGCATCTTCCTTATGTATATATTGTAAGGAATTGAACAGTTGGGCGTCACTTTGTAATGATATACTAGCTCAGTCGCCAATTTGTCATGATTAAGAGAGATTTTTATATTTTGGGCGCCAGAGTTCCTAGAGACAATGCGAACTGATTATAAACACTTAAAAATAAATAAATATGAAGGTAAGAATATCAGAAATTTCCCTTATAATTCGTGTCTCACAGACCTCAATCTTGCGATAAATTAAACAAAGGAGTTCAAATAACAATATATTAATTTGACAATTAAATTGCAAATATGATGGTATCAGGTGAAATGGAGATTAACAATATAATTAAATTACAAATATGATTGATGAAATTATTTGTAATAATGTTTTTGAATAAATTGACTAGCAATGAAAATTAAAATTAGTGTAAAAGATTAAAAAAATTAATGAATGTGTAAAGCAATATCAGTGGTCTTCACAAACAAATTATCTTCTGATTGGCTAATACTTAGCGTGTCCAACTATTCTGTAATCATGCGATCGTATTGGCATCTTTACTGGAACCGCTTCTGCCTGTTTCCAAGTAAATATTACTTGGTCTTATCGAGGTCTCACTTGGTTCTTATCGTATTGACTCCCTCATATCACACAGTAAGTGGACGGACACCTGCTACTTGCCAAGCACGATGTTTTCTTCGGCTAACGTTACATGTAAGAAAAAATAACCTAGATTTAGACCAATGTATGTCGCTAATTAAAGAATATTAAAGGAAATATCGTGTGGACCTCAGTTAGACTGTTACAACAATCTGAAAATTTACTGGTTAAAGCAGGTATAATCTGAATCTTAAATTACAATTGTTGAGCAAAAATTATAAATAACTACTGCTAAGCCAAAATTATAAATAACTACTGTTACTCAAGATATTCTTTTTCTTTACTTTAAGATATGAAATTCTAAAGAACACTGAAATTTAAAATTCAAAAGAAAAATATAGAACTACGTTCCAAATAGTGGCTCTCGCCAAATCTAAATAAAAGATAACTTGAATTTAATGATAAATAGAAAAATAGAGGTACAACCTCTCTATAAACGCGTCTTATAACTCCAAATAAGTAATTTCTATTACTCTTTTATATGGCCCTTGGCACATAAACGATAATTGAGCGTAATTACGCCTCAATGAATTTAAGATAAAGATAAGGTAATCACTATCTCGAATTGAGATATAAGATAAGGAATAAAACCAGATAAATTTAGACATGTGATCTTAACCTCTCATAAATGCAAATTAATGTCGATACATCAGTGCTGAGACGCGACAGGGCAAGTGCAGAAATATAAATGAAATAAGCCTGAAAAGGAAAAATATTAATCCAGCAATACTATGAGGGAAAATTCGAAGAAATTCTATCGAAAATTCAATTTACTACCTTTAAAGGAATGTATAAAACTTACTCCAAGAATTCCCCAAATAATACTGTTCAATTTGAATGGAAATACGTAAAATAATGTGCGTGACAGCTAAACGATGAAATAATTACGTTCTCTATAAATTTGGACTAAACCACTTTCCAATTACATGAATTTGACTAATGAGAGACGCAATTATCCACCAATAAATCGGTATCTTAACCCAACGGTCATTACAAAAATTAAGATTATTAAAGCTGTACGCTAATTGAAAGTGTAATATAAAAATGCTAAATCCTTGCTTTAGCCAAATACGATTAAGCGAATCAGAAACAATTATTAATTATGTATTTAAAAATGAAATATATTGCAAGATTAATAAAATATTTCAAGTTTAAAAACCAGCACTCACCCGGTCAAGCGTCGCCACAAAAATGTAACAACCTCGCTTCCAAAATTCAAAACGTTCAACCAATTATGCTTTTCGACGTTTTAATTGGATGATTTATATCATGTGAGTACCGCTATAGGACACGCGGCGTCAAACAAAAGAAATACTCAATAATATATATACTAAATGTAGTAATCTATAGTAAATTAAATTCATACATTGTAGGTATTAAATAGCGTACTACGCTCCCCAATTTACCAACTACATGATATTAGCCCGTTCCCGAATATATGTCACTAGCGATTCATATCCCAAAATCATTCGTAATTGAACTGAATTTTAGTGGAGCGGAATAAGCTAATATTCCGTTACAATATTAAAAATAATATAGTTGCATTTCGTGCAAACATTACATTTAATATTCTTCAGTCTTCTCGATTCGACAATTCGTGATGGGAATGTTAGATATTAGTTACATTGCTGATGTGAATCCTAATTTTTCTAAACACTGGAGCCTACCTGTGGTCCGTAGGTATACCTACTTTTTCTAGATACTATTGCAAAGCTGTCGTACTTAAATTGTTTCCGTGCTGGAATAATTCATAAAATCTCACGAATCAATTTTTTTAGTGTTAGAGTAACTAGGGTTATGGTGGTGGTGGTGGGGTGTCCGGTATGGGGTTTCTAGAGCTTAGCTAGAGCTGGGGCAACACTCCCAGATCGGTTAGATCCTTATTGGATCGCTGGCACCATATTTTTGGACCCTGCAAGATGTCGAGCATGTACTCTTTTGGAGGTTCCGACTAACACAAACAAATCTACAGGGGTAGCCGTGAGTTGAATGATTTCACGGAAATATCTAGTTCCCCACGGCCTGGATACCGGCGTAAATGGGGATTTCATCAAGCTAGGACACCCGGTTCTTCCTCGGGGAGAAACAACGGTCACTGAACGTTTGCCACCGGCTCTTCCACGGCGACAAAGAAGCCGCTACACAACCCGTGTTGGCTCGACCGAAGACGAAGCGGAAGTCGAACTGGGGTTATATTTTTCTATATCAACCAAAGCCACAAGTGGGCCCATGTTGGCATTCAAGCCTAAATAAAAATTGAGAAGGGGAAAGAAGCGGACCTCACTAGAAAACCAGGACTCGTCTGGTACGGTCGAGGTTGATAATAAAGAATCCCACCCGAAGGGTTGCTAGGCTAGATCATACCGTAAGCTGTGCGTAAAAAGAACTGGATCAGGAAACACAAAGGTTCTGGCCTAACCAGCCAAACCACATGGATGAAGTACCAGCATCAAAACTATCCTCGGGGCACATGGTGCACCCCGTTGCATAAAACACTTTATAGCAAACTACACATCGATAGCTCATCTGCGGCTTGGTGGTGGCGACCTGGTTCCTCGGTTGTAGGGGGAGGGGGGGGGGGGATTAGCGCTAGGAACCTTCCAGAGATCCGGCGCGGACTTCACCTTCATCAAAGCGTCTGGGCCAGGGCTCAAAGTTTCATTTACAGCGATTAAATTTTTTCATTGAAATGGACTTTGATTTTCTGTATTTGAACATTTGAACATCACATCTTTTATTCCCTAATTTCACATTTTCATAAGTTTGAATATATTGAACGTACTCTTTACGCCGTAATCCAAGTTTTTTTTGTGCATAATTGTAGCGCATTTTTAAAGTTGAAACAGGTATTATCGTCTTATATCAAAAGCTTTTTTATTTAATCTCGCTTAATGAAATTACGAAGGAGTTTACAAATATAAAGCTTTAAGTAGGAGTGATTGATGCCTTTTCGAGGCTGGCTTCTTTCTATCGGGAAACGAGCCCCCGCACAATGATTATATTTTGCAAGACACTTTTCTTTGGATAGAGTTGATAGTAAATCAAATTTCTTCCCCACTGAATGGAAGTAATGAGGGGAAACGCTTAGAACTCCTTAAGTTCGGCTCGCTAGACTTCATCAAAGGGGGCGATAAAAAATAAGAGTTTTCGTATCCGAGGTCGATACCCGAAATTAATTTATTGAAAATAATCGGCTTACAAGCAACGTGGTGCTGATATTTCCGTATTACATATTATTATTATTAGAACTTGATAACATTGACGAAATTGTAATCAAGTACATAAATATTTCCTTTTTCTCTCATATAGTACAGGCAAATGATACTAATTAATCGATAGTTACTGACCTAGCAAGACCTTTTACATAATACCCTCTGCAAACACGAATGAGAATAAATTTATGTATATAGGGTGGCTCAAGTAAAAACTACTGAAAAATATTTGCAATAAAATAAGAGTCTGTCAAAAACTTAATGAGGTATAATGTTATATACTTTTTTACGATACATCATATACTTTTTTGACCATTTAATTATTACTGATGGACTGAATTAGGTTTTTTAAAATATTAACGCAATTCCCCAGGAAAATATCCAAGGATTCTGAATGTATTGGATCTGCATGTGTACAGGTTGCTAAAAATTGAATAGAAATTGGGCACCATGACAATGATAACCTCTATAACATAACAAAATTTGAAAAAAATCGAGCGGCACCGGGATCCCATATAAGGTATGTTATAGAGCAAGAGTATGAATTATGTTTCAGAAAGAACACAAAATGCACTGAACATTATTGGCGTATGGTGCGGGCACCAGAGACTAGAAGGTCCACTGTCAGTCGACACTTTTGATGTAGCACTTATAAAGGTGAAACACCAGACTTCCACGAAACGATTAGATACGAGGGTGATACGTGGCACGAGGCCTAAGCGGTTAACCAGCATTTCACCAGCTTCCGTAATTGGGCAAGGGAGGAAATGCTGGAACGGGGCTTATAGTGAACCTTCTAGTCTATTGTTAACGTTCGGTGATGCGGGTAAGAAGCGAAGAAGGTCTGTCGATGAATCCGCTGAAATCCACGTTCATCTCCTTCACGAGCAAAACAGCACTTGAAGAACTTAATGCCCAAAGCTCAATGATATAACTATCCCATTTCTAAAGAAGTCAAATACCTGAGAGTTATATTTGACAAAAAAATGGCGTGGAGGCCACGTCTCAACAAAGCAATCCTGAAAGCAACAACTGCCCTGAGTAGATGCAGTCATATGGTTAAATTGCCTAGCATAAAGCATAGCAACCAGTCAAATACAGGGAGTTCAAAATGTAGCGTGTATGTGCATTGCGGGAGCAGAAAGAAATACTCCAGCACCAGCAATGAAGGTTCTGTTGGATCTACTGCCAATCAATATCTTCGTAGAGGCAGAAATGAAGGCGGCCCAATACATGCAAACCCAAGCTCTAAGGTCAAGTCACTATCATCAGACAAAATGACGCCTCAGTACGGTATACTGACGGTATACTGACAGCTCGATCACCAGTCAAGGCTCAGGAGCCGGCATCTTTTTTTATGTGTGTGTGCCACAGGCCACGAAAGGCTAAGGCCGATAATATAATATGACAGGCGGGGATACTGATCACTATACCACCGAAGAGAACATGATTAACAGGGGCAATGAGTAGGAGGCCAGGGCGTAAATCCCCTCAAATTCTCTTGCAAAAACTCTGCCGCGGTACTCCCGAAGTCAGGATATGTGCATCCGTGTCGAGGACTGAATGATAGATAGCAACCGGTGCCTCTGGGACACCAGGTCGAATCCCAGTGCATTAAGACATTACTACGGCATGTGGAGCTCTGAGGCATAAATTCATCTTTAGCTACTCGTGGGATTTATATGGTCTAACTAAAAAAAGAAAAAAGCTGCCAAAAGGGTATCACGCTAAGGCGTCCAAAGCTATGGTATATAAGAGGTACGACAAAGACGGCCTAGACCTAGCTTTCTTATAAGAGCCTTGGTTTAACAGCAAAAGGGTATCAAGCATAAAACCCAACCAAGGCAAAGTACTATACACAGAGGGTAAAAATAAACCACCGGTATGTATAGAGATATGGTAAAATGCACACTGATACAGGTGCTTTGCATCGGTGATGTTACAGGTCTCTTAACTATGCAGACAGAAGACGGTACCAGAAGCTGGTTAGTAGGCTCCGCTTTATTCTCGGGCCTAGAGACATGTGCACTACCGATACTACCCGAAGCAATCGCCTATGCGGCAAGGACAAACCTCCAACCTATAACGAAATGTTTTTTTATGGTAGTGGCATACACACTAAAGGGAGATCCTATCGCGGTCGACGAACGATGTCTGTGTGCGAAGATGTTGATTGACACGGTTCCTGAATAGCTGTAGGTTGTAATTAGGGGGAAACAGATGTCCTGGGAGTGAGTTTCACAGTGATGTAGTGCGCCAGACAAAGGAAGTTCTTGTAAAGAGATGTTCCAGGTGTGACTGTTTGGCAGATGTTGTCAGGGGCGGGATGAGGTGGGGACATCATACCTTATGGAAAAGCACAGACATTATCGCAAGAGGTGAGTCGTTATTACAATTTGTACTAACATAAAGATTAATAATAGCAAATGTAGGTAGTCAATCAACTTTTGTCACATCGACGAGGAAGGAAGTCCTAGACGTAACTAGCGCGTCGGAAAAAGCCTATAACATTGTGTCAAATGAACCCTCGTGTTCGGACCACCGCCAGATCAGATTTCATCTAGTTACTCCATCTCGTGTTTCAATCAACTATAGGAACCCGAGAGAGATCAATTGGGAAGCATACTCAATGTAACTCAGGGATTCTCTAGAGAGGTTCTCGGTTAAAACATGTAATGATGGTCTTGAGAGGTCAGTGTAGCTCGTAAACAAGGCGATAGTTGCTGCATACGAGGAAAATTCTCCTGAAAAATCAAGGCAACAAAATAATAAAACAAGCTGGTGGAGCACTTGGAAGCCTTTCAAGGTGATGCGGGAAGGATATTTAACAAAGCAAAACTCGACCAGGATTGGACCACATACAAAATTAAACTCACATAGTACAGTAAGGACATAAGAAAATCAAAAGGCAACCGTGGAAGAAGCTCTGTGAGGAGGTGACATGCTATACAATACACGAAATAAGGTACTGTGAACCAAGTAGGTTTCTTCAAAAAGAATAAACATTTATATAAAAATCTATGGAAGCAAGCCAAGAGAAAGTATAGCACAGCATGGCACAGTGTTCCAGACAGAAGTTGCAGCCATACAACGCTGTGCAATGCATATCCAAGAAAGGAGTACTAAGAGTAAAAACATAGGTAGTAATTTAGTCGCCAAGCGGCATTAAAGATATTCGGCTCCCATAAAGTCAATTCAAGACGGTTAGAGACTGTATAAATGCCCTAGAAATCGTTGGGCTGGACAACCACTGTCAAAAACTGGATTACAAGAAAATTCTACAGCTGCTGGCTCCGAACACCAAGACTCACTATGGATCTTCTAAGTCACAAATCGCAACGTGGTACGAGTAATCGTAGGATTATTTACAGGACACTACAAATCAATCAAGCACCTGACAATGCTGGGAATATTAGGGGATAGTCTCTGTAGACTCTATCAGGAGGAGGAGGAATGTGAACATGTATGATGCAATAATTGTGAAACGCCGGTATATGGTGGAGACAGTGTCATGCCTTTGGAGTCTAATTAAAAAAACACACCCAGGTAACGTGATCTGGATTAGTAAATTATAATTTGCTAATTAATAACTTAAAGCGATCCCTGTTTGATTGCTTGATTACCCATGCTCCTCTTTGTGGGCCAGTAATGGCAAATTGCAGGAAACTAAATTTTACTATAAAAAATACGATTCCGATTAACATCATCAGCTCATGAAAATTCGTTTGCTCTTGCTTTTTGTGATGCAAGATGTGAAGCCTTTCTTTAGGCAATATAATAATAATTTTCAAAAAATATCCACAGCAGGAGACGTTGGTTTCACGTTTCACGTTAAGGACATACCGGTAGAAAATAATCAATTGGTTCCACTCAAATGCAACCTTTGTAGCTATCAGTAGGAGGATTCGCTTTAGACTTTTCTTCCTGGCTGACATTTGAAGTTCTTCTTCTGACTCACTCGAATTGATATCTTCCACTTCTTTAGATGTACTCGGCTTTGGACTGATGATGCGCTTTTTGCCTGGAATTTTGTTTCCTTCTTTTCCTATTCGGTCAAGCTCTATATACCTTTCACCTCTGAATTTAATTGATACTCAGAACCACTATCTTCAAATGGTTCTTCAAAAGCTTGTATACTTATATTACTTTTGGCATTTATGCTAGCAACCTTGCGTTGTGCTTTATTTATAGCGATTGGTAATTTTATGATACGCGAAATCTGTGTGGTTCGTATATGTATATAATGACTCGGGTTCTTATTGTATTTTGTAATATTGGTAATAAAATAATAGAATTTATTTGCTTTCGCTTGACTTTCAAGCCATTTTTCTGGGTTACTGCGTACTCTTAGAGATACTTATTTTGATAAGCTCTATAACATACTAAAATTTGAATAAAAAACGGCCCTGATGAGGTGTGCCGAAAAAGATAAAAGTTGCGGAATGGTCAGGAATAAACATTGCATTCCAAAAACTGTTCGATTAAACACACTTACCTTTTTTCTTAGGGCTTTATATCCACTGAACGAAAGAATCTGAAAAGAAAATAATAATTTATTAAGATATATTCATAATACCAATCAGCAGTTAAATACTTCAATTTTAATTTCAAGTTTCTGTTCTTTAAGAACTTTTAAATTAATCGAAATTCGTATTAAAAGCACTCAACACTTATTAAGATTCTGCTGTAAATGATATCTCGATTGAACGGCCCTATTAAATCATGACGAGGACCGACTTTCTCATTTACTTCTTCTGATTTTATTAAATAACTTAAATGCAAAAAGCGCTTTACGTATTAATTAATATAGCGTTTCTTAATATATAGAGATGATCACTTAAATATCTTTACTTCTTATGCCGATGTTTTCAGGAAAGATATGTAAGATCATTATTTGCTTTAATGGATCTTAGAATCTGTCAAAATGTCAATTTGTTAATTTTGAAATGCCTTTATCTTAAAATATTTTTGAATACGAGTATGAAGTTCAGTCTATACAAGATAGGGTGTCAATTAATATTTGAATAAAAACAATTTGCTTTAGCAATATAAATTTATCTGAAATCCAGTTTTTTAATATTTTTGGAGTAAAGTTTGAGCGCTTCTATTTTCATAAAATTTTGATTCTGAGGTTGATTTGCTCTTGGTCTACTTAGTGCTAAGTGGTTTGCCTCAATAGAATAAAACATAAAACAAATGGAAAAAGACTAAATGTGCCACTCATTTCTAGGTGAAAAGTTCTATAATTCATGATTTTATCAAACGATTTTGATGGTCAACAACAATGGAGCAAGCCCAGTTAAAGTTAATACCTACTACGAACTACGCCTTGCCTTGACACCGATTTGGCATACTCAATATTAAATTTCGTATAAAACACTGGTCTCTTTTGGTTGATTATGTTTTGGGAAATTGGTCTAATTTTGCAGATATTTACTCCTATTTAGTGGAGGAGTTGTATTCCGAGAATTAAAATATTCGTCTCTCTGTACTAGTTCCACAACCATGTCGAAATTGCTTTCAAAATCCTATCACTAGCTAATCTATAGTTAAGACACATACATTTTACAATATTACATGGCAATTTAGTATGAAAACATGTAACAGATAGATGTTAAATAAAGTCAGTTATTTATCCTTTAATCCTACATCTATTATGCAAGTCTGTTAAGCTAATAATTATAATACTAGTTACACCTTTAGGTACCTGCATGGTTGTCGTATGAGCTGTTCCAAGGAAAATTGATAGTTCGGTAGGTGTATACGTAATTCGATTTTGTCGGGCTGTTTGATAGGATCAATCGGACTTTATGAACATTTTCACTGGCTTGGCACATAATCAATCAACAAATCGTACTGTATTCCGGCCATCGTTCGAGGGAAACCTTCAAAGCATTTATAGCGGTCCATTCCAAAACATTCAATAATTCTCTTACCTTCCCGAATAATCACCTTCTCGGTTATAACATACATTAAAGCAGTCTCATTGACGTCATAAATATTAGTTTCGGAGATTGTCCGTTATTTTCCCTGGATTTGATTCATAATTTAATAGAGAAAGTTAAAAATTCAGTGACTGTTTATTTCTGATATGATAACCCTCAGACGTCACATGAGACAGTTACAGCTGACTTAAATATAATTGTTGGTTGCCTATGTTTCTCTAGCGGTCCTCGTACGATTTTGATGTGTTTGCGGAACAAGGCAACAAGAAACAACATAATTTATTGATATGCTACAATCAGTTTGATGTAAAACCACTGTCTTTCGCTTTCGTTTGATGTAGGTACGCAAGCAAAATGTTCTAGTGGCTGCGTTGTATTCCCTCAATTT
The DNA here is from genome assembly GCA_016904865.1 of Pissodes strobi. NCBI lineage: Eukaryota > Metazoa > Arthropoda > Insecta > Coleoptera > Curculionidae > Pissodes > Pissodes strobi. The sequence continues at coordinate 15,946 of JAEQML010058391.1, read as the reverse complement.
GGCAACACCGCCCGGGTTGCTTCGCAGCTGGTTCCAACAGAGACGCAGGCTCTTGGCTAAAGGTACGTTTAGGCCTGAATTGTTGCGCCGCGGATTTATGTTTTTAGCAGTTTTGAGGTCAGGAGTTTAAAATGACTGCCGGCCGGAATGAAGTGGTTTCTGTTTGTTTGGTCATTGTGGATAATAGTTTTATCGTCGGTTTTCTTTGTCCTGCCAGCCATACATAATATCATACAGCTTTAGGTACGTTTTATTGCATATTGAAAATGATATTAAATTTGGTGGTAATCATCTTGTTGTATTTTACGTGTTGTCGTAGGACAATGTAAAGCTGGCTTATTGTTCAATTTTTTTCTGGCCCTTTAACATTGAACTTGGCATTCGAGGTGGACGATCTTGACTTGACGTCGTTCTCTACCTTGGTAAACCCTCCAAAGAGGAGGTAGTGCGCAAACTTGATAAAAAGTTTAAGAATTTCTTATTCGCCCTTACGGGGATAATCTTATTTCGGGCTAGAGAAGTTGGCATAGTTAACAGTTTGGTGTAGTAAATGAATAGACTTGATTTGTTGGATTTTGGTCTGAAGTCAAGATTTCTTTTGGTTACTGGCCGCATACGGAGGATTGCGGAACAAAATACGCCGTTTCCTTCCTCAAAGAGTGCCTGTAGGAGACAGCCTTGCTCCCATTCGTCATCACCCCCCAAAAATCCTATGTAGCTGGGTAAATAAATATATATTTTACATTTTGTTCATTTATTTTCTGTGCAGGGGGATACCTTTTCTCATGGTGTAAATCACTAAATTTAACGTTTCTCAGAGGGGATTGAATGCACTGCTCAATACTCCTATATTGAAAGTGTAATTTTTGAACCTTGTTGAAGTTTATTAATTCATGCACTTGTAATATCATGCAATATCATCGAACTTAACATAACTTTATTATATTCATTACTTTACCACGAAGTGATACTAAGGGGAAAAGGAGCGTATTGAAAAGTGATTCATGATACAGTCCTCGGTATCATGTTGCAGTCGATCACTCATAGATGATTAATTTTTCATTTGTCTTTATGGGAACTCGTATTGTATAATAGGATATAGGTTGTATAATAGTTGTATATAATTTTTAATAAATTTCTTTTCTACTTTTAATTATGCTTATAAGAACTTTTAAAGTATTACATCATATCAGTGAATGATGTAGTATCAATTGCATAAATGCGCAAACTCGGTTCTTGCCTAGGGGTTTAAATTGTTAAAAGAGCAAATTAAAGTAAAACGGCTGATTTATTGTGTAGTTTTCCTTATGGCTTTTTATTATGTTAATCATCTATAGGGTGATATGATATTGGCTATATTTATGGCATTTGCCATGTTGTCAAGGACGGGCAAATTCCATGGGGTCTTACTATTATTTTTAAATACTCTTTGTGTGGAGAGTATTCTAAAAGAAGAAGCTGCCTAAAATTGCAGTAGGATAGTGTTTACTTAGAGCTTGTTCTCTTTTAGGATTTTGTTTGGAGTGAGATTAGGTAGCTGACCAAGTAGCTACCAGTCAGTACGGTTGATTGTTTTTTTAGTACCGACTGCAGCCACAGAAGTGGGGGCACTACCTCAAATGCCACTAAGATTTTATGGGTCCCAAGGCGCTAAGCAGCCTACGTTCAGAAGGCCGAAAGTGATATTGGCGGAGAACAAATAAGATAAGTGTGTAGGTTAACTTAAGGCTATTGGTGTGTTTTTTGTATTTTTCAGCGTCGTATTAGATTGCGTGTTTTATTTCTTCCCTTTCACAGCTGTTTTGGTATGTGTGTGGCATTGACCTTGTTCTTGGACTTGTTGCTATTGAAATTTAATAACATCAATTAGTACCCCACCTATATTATCCCTCCTGGAGTATGCGCATTTTCTAAGAAGGATAATGATTGATTTTCGGTGTAAATTATTTCACACAAGTTACAATTTTTTCGCTTAGTATTTATAACATGATAGATACACTTTTAATGCTTTTGTTTTACTTATATTTAATATTAGGTGCCTTTTGCGAGATTGATGCTGATGACTGCAGGGTTGTGTGGATTTAGAACTCTATGTACTGTACGACTGTAATATTCCTTATTCTATCCATATTTATTTATTCTATCTAGGTTGGCTTATTCTTATATATATTTACTTAATCTAAGTTTTCTTCTAACAACGTATATGCTATTTATTCTATTATTTCTATGTTTCTATGCTTTGAGGAACCTCGAATTAATTCTTTATCTTTTCTTCAATTTCTTATTTATATTGGCTTATTATTAATATTTTAATGTTTTATCTATTTCTACGTATTGCATCTATCTCTATGTATAGTATGTATCGATACTATTGTGATGTATTTTCTTTAATTGTTCCTCCTAATTTGTGATTTTCTCCATATGATACTTATCACTGCTACCTGTTCCATACTATTTTTAACTTACTTTCCTTTATTTCTATTTCTCTATTCTCGTATACTGACGTATTTTCCTTATAACTTTAAATACACATATATACATATATATCCCTATGTAGATTCTAATTTCATCTCCTATGTCGTCATGTTGCCCAAGTGTCCGCCTTATGATTTTCCCTACAAGGTACTTATCTGCGACAGTTTGCTACAACATTCCCTATGCGACATGTATATAAATGCGCTTTCTAGCTTGTCCTTTATTTTAGTTCGGTATTATAACTCTCGTACTCTCAATATTATAACTCTTTAATTCCCCTTACAATTAAGTGCCTATGTGTTTTTCTCTGTGACTTTCCCAATATGGTACTATCGTTAAAGACTTGCATTTAAAATTATAACTTTTGCTTCTCTAATGCCTACGGGTTTTTACAATGATTACCCCAATGTGGTACCTGTCATTAACACTTGCATTGAAAATTATAACTTTTTTTAGTAATATATACACCCATTTTTCTCTATATCTACCTTCTTTGGACGCCTATATGTTTGCGTTATGATTTTCTCTATCGTCTCAGATACTTATCATCTACATTCGCGTTGTTTGCATTATGATTTTCTCTATCATCTCAGATATTTATGATCAACATTTGCGTTCCAACTTCTATTTTCATATTCCTAACATATTTGACCTATTTTTTTCCATTTCTATTCCCTAATTTCCTATACTTAGTTGCTTAGTTTCTGTTTTCTTCTTAGTGTGTGGGTTCTTTTTATTTACTTAGTTTTTGGTTGCTTCTTAATTACTCAGTTACGGTTTTTTAGTTGTTTTTAGTTTTTTTTTCTTGGTTTCCTTATATGCTTGTTTTCTAGGTGCGTTAAACATGTGCAAGTTATTATGTTATACTTTAGTTGGTCCACTGTGTACGTAAAACCTTGTTGTAAATATTATTGAAAAACATATTGGTGCTTAAAACAATTGAGAAATATATCTGATGATGAATTCTAATAATAATAATAAAGTCCCTTATTCATGAAGTACCATATTATAAACTATAATTTATATTATACATAAATAGATATCGCAGTCATAATATATAAACTTCTATATAACTTATGCTAAAATATGTAAACAATTGCTTTTTGATACATTAATCATTGTATTTTGTCGTCAGCATTTTTTACGTTGGGTTTCGATTTCTCCTTAATATTTACTTTTTGCAACGTGTGACACCATGTCTTGTCTTTGTGATAGATAGTAGTTTAAATTTCCCAGCTGTTTTGGTATGTATGAGGCTTTGACCTTGTTCTTGGACTTGTTGCTATTGAAATTTAATAACATTAATTAGTACCCCTCCTATATTATCCCTCCTGGAGTATGCGCATTTTATAAGAAGGACAATGATTGATTTTCGGTGTAAATTACCTCGCACAAGTTACAATTTTTTCGCTTAGTATTTATAACATGATAGATACACTTTTAATACTTATGTTTTACTTATAATTAATATTAGATGCCTTTTGCGAGATTGATGATGATGACTGCCGGGTTGCGTGGATTTAGAACTCTATGTACTGTACGACTGTAGTATTCCTTATTCTATCCATAATTATTTATTCTATCTAGGTTGGCTTATTCTTATATATATTTACTTAATCTGAGTTTTCTTCTATCAACGTATATGCTATTTATTCTGTTATTTCTACGTTTATATACTTTGATGAACCTCGATCTATTCTTTTATTTTAATGTTTTATCTATTTCTACGTATTGTATCTATATCTATGTATTATATGTATGGACACTATTGTGATGTATTTTTTTAATTGTTCCTCCTAATTTGTGATTTTCTCCATATGATACTTATCACTGCTACCAGTTCCATACTGTTTTTAACTTATTTTCCTTTATTTCTATTTCCCTATTCTCGTATACTGACGTCTTTTCCTTATAACTCGATATATACATATACATTTTTTTCTTGACAAATCGAAATTAAGATGGCGACAAGACCGCAGTCGAAATGATAATAAATGGCACAATCAAAATTAATCATGAATTTGCCGTAAATGAGTGTTCCTCGATTCGATGGATTTATTAAAAGACGACAAGGACTTTTTAATTTGCGTTGCCGGGTTTCAACAGGAGACTTGGAGCACAAAAGGACGGCATCCGGCGTTATTATTATCATATCGCTTTGAATACTAAATAAAGTTTTCGCCAAGGCCAAAACATAATTGATAACTTTTGTGAAATAAATTAATTGGATTTCGCGGTTTTCTAATTAACTGGTGTGTTCTTTGAATTTAATTGAACAGATTCAATTCGGAGTTTATATCAGCAAATCCTTAATTCCTTGTAAAGTGCCTTAAAACACGTTTGAATGAATATAAATAAATTAGATAAGGTAACATGCCCCAATATCGCCCCCCTAAGCAAAATCGTTAATTTTAAAAATTTATTGAGAGTTAGATATAAATAAAAAAATTATTTAGCAACTCAACTCCATATTTAATAGTGTCACCAGAGTAATCCCACTCAATAAATATATATTTTTTTAAATTAAAAAAACGCAAAAACACGAAAACATTGATTTGAAAAGAGATGTCCTAATTTCGTCCCCAACCATGTCCTAATTCCGCCCCCCCCCCCACCTACTTATTTTTTTTTCATTGTAAATCTAATTAAACCCATGCTAAACCTTCTTATAATATATTTATTGAAAGCAAAATATGATTAAACCTACATTTTTATACTTAAGAATACGTTCCATCTATTTACCCATCCAGACACAAATCACAAACAAATTTTTTGGCTGATGTTGAAGACGAACACAACTCGTGTTTCCACTTGAAGCATTTAGTGCACTTTACCCATTTCTCTCCTCGCTTGTTATAAGAAAAACACCTATCACAAATAGCACATGCCACATTTTCGTCGTTTGAACTATCCTCGTCATCGGTGGATACAAGTGGAACCTGTGTTTCATCCTCAGAGTCACTTGAACTCGATTCACATTACTTCGTTTTCTTTTTGTGAGGTTTATTTGATAATGTTTTAGGCTGATCTTCATCTTCATAGATGAGACGTTTCTGTAAATTTGCCTGGGATCGTTTCTTCTGACGCTTTTCCGCCATTTGTCTCTTTTCTATCGAGGATTTTACCGACGATTTATGGTCACTTCCTGTTACCAAGAATGAAGTTCCGGCTCTCGAAGATGTGGAAGGCAGGATTACTGGAACTGGCTTAATATCTCCTGGACTGACCACTTGAAGTGGAACTGGAGCAGTATGGTTATCCTGGTTCCCTTCGATATCAGACACCTCTGGCTCTTCTTCAAGTTGTCTAGCTATAAAGTCGTGCTCTTGAAAAATATCTGGATTCCTAAATCCATTGACTGCAGTTTCAAGGGCAGCAGCACGAAGGTAAGCTTCACCTAACAAATTGGATACTTGTAGTTTCCTAGGCTTGGATTAGAGGGCATCCAATTTTCTATAGCTTTTGCATATCGGGTCTTCAGAGGAAACATAAATGCTACGTCCAAAGGCTGCAACTTATCTGTTGAGTGTGGAGGAAGGCAAACTATGGATACTCCTGCCTCCGGTCAATAACTTTTAGTTTTCTTGTGTGGTAATAGTACCCATCAAGGATGACTACTACCGGAAGGCTTAACAATGGAAATGAAATGTTCATACCACTTTGAAAACAATGGCTCAGTGACCCAACCTGAATCCGAGCATGCTCTTATTGACCCTGGTGGAGCTCCGTCGAGTAGTTCTGCTTGCCAACTTTTTTGTGGAAATATTAGCAGAGGCGGGATATACTGACCTGAAGCTGACATACAGGTTGTCACTGTAATTGTGGCTCCACGTTCAGTAGATGAAAGGTTGTGAATTTGTTTTTTACCTTGCAAGTAACTACTCTGGTAGCCTTGTGCTGTACCACAGGGATTCCTGCTTCATCTACATTGAATGTTTTTGAGGGGTCAAAGTTTATTTTTTCAAGTTCAGTGTTCAGGATCGAAAAATATTGATTAACATTATCTTTTGTGAATCATTTCGCTCTGGCCGTTGACAAGTTCTGTGGTCGTCTAAGCGATAGTTGTGGGTGGCGCTTAAAAAATTGTCGAACCCACTTTTTGCCAGCTGCCTTGGCTTGAGTCGAGAATGGATTAGAAACTTAGTTTCTAATAGCAAACTTCAGTTCAGAAATAGTTAATCCGTAATAATGTTGCTCCATATCCAGACAGTATTCAACAAGAGTGGTCTCAAGCTCAGCGGCTCAGCGGAAAAAAGTGGTCTTCTTCCAAATTTCAACCTCATACATGCCTCAGGTGGGAGATCAGATTTGACGTAGTCTTTTAAGGTAGGCATCGGGACACTATAAACCTTTGCAACTACTTCATACTCTATCTTCTTGTTTCTCACCGCAGTGACAGCTTTCACCATGGCACCAGAATCCCATCTTTTGCGGGGTGGCATCTAGTTAGTGCGCCTGGTATTTGTTTACTGGCATTACAAAATGATCGATAAGTGGTTATACATCCTTAGAAACTAAGCTTCCTGGACGAATTTTGGTAAACTTAAGGGGGACGGATTTAGGCTACTAGTAACAACAAAAATGGCGACTGCCTTTGACTAAAAGATTGCGACTACACGGCTGTGACAACTGGTACGCTTTATTCAAGTACTAATTTATAAATGTCAATGAATAAATCATGAAAAGCTTACCATAAGGCGTCAGTATAGTTGTTTAAACTGGATTTGACACGATACTTATTTTGCAAGACTCAACTGCACATAAACAAAACAAGCAGCCCTAACAACACAGCACTTTACCTTCTCTGCGTTGATCAATTAATTCATTACCAATTCAAATATGAGCTAATAACTTAAATTCGTTTACATCTGCGGCCTCTACAACATAATTTTTGAAATATTCAAATATATATAATATTCGCGGATCTAAATAAACGTAAGTGTTAAGTTCATATTCGAATTGTTAATTCCTTAATTGGTCAGCATGAATAAATATATAGCCTATTGGCAGCCATTAAAGCATGTTTTGGGGGCACCACACAAGGAATAAAGGTTTTTCGGTTCAACCAAATTCAAAGAAAATACTTGTTAATTAGAAAAATGCTAAATCCAATTAATATGTTCAATAACTCTTTAATTTCAGTGAGATCAAGGCTATCGCTTAGTATACGCTGATCATGTTGAAGCAAATACAGCTTAAAACCATTCTATAGACACAAAACCATAGACCAAGCTTGGGTTAGTTTGGGTTAGTGATATTTTCTGGTCCATAGGGTCAGAGGCTTTGGGTAGATGACAAAATACTACATGCTGCTCCCACGTCATGATATAATTAAAAACTCAAATTATTCAGAAAATTAAACCTAGTGCATGAGATGGTTTTGGAACTAGTATAGAGAGGGAAAAGCGGTGGCAATTTTAGGAGATTTAAATTTTAAGTCGGCGTCACACCTATTAGACAAGAGAGGACTCATACTGGTGGAAGCGGCTGCAAAATTCAGCCAGCTTCCCTAAAGTACAGATGACCACAACAGATGAAAAAAATGAAGAGATTTATTGGTCCAATGAAGAGGTTCTATGAGGCGTCAAAAGTAAAGCTGGCTAAAGTAAGATACACATAGGAGGTGGGAAAATGCAGAGGAATAAAGAAGGCGCCACACAAAGCAAAGTGGCTGGGCAGAAACGAGATCACAGGCCAGACCCTGTGAAGATCTGAACGCAGATAGATGAGGCAAGCATACACAGTAATGGAGAAAAGATTTAAGACGGAAGTACCGCAATTTCAACTTCCTGAAGGCTAAAAACAAACATAGCTGTTTTTAAAGGGACATGAACAGCTAAGACCAGCCAAACCAAAGCATCCGCTGCAGAACGCAAGAAATGCAGAAGGCGAAAAACAATGTCAAACAGAGAAAGCTCCAGGTCTTGATACAATCTCACCCCAGGCTGAAAAGATAATGATAAAAACAGCGCAGGAAGTTCTAAATTATTTTCTGGTTGAACAGAAGTATCCGGACACGTGAAAGTAGTAAACTTGACTTAATCCATAATGTTGATACTCTAAGGTGATAAACACCATGACAAAACTTTATGAGTACATGATAAAACGAATACTAGAAGTGGAACTAGAAGGAAGTGGCGGCCTTTTGGGAGGAAATTGGATTCACAAAAAAACCCGATCATACAAGTAGTAACTAAATTTAGAATCATCGAAGGAGATGGTGATGATAAAACAAATACTAGAAGTGGAAATAGTAGATAATGGGTCTTTTGTGGAGGAGATTTGCGTTTACAAAAGGAAAATCAAAGAAACAAATGGTAACTAAATTTGGAATAATCGGAGGGAGACATTAGGTGTTAAAAACTCATTTAACTCTACATCATGGGCATGATAAGTGAATTAAAAAGAAGATATCTGGACGTAGCTCCATATAACTGGCAACTCAAATGAACCAGTGGAATACCATAAGGCATTTTGATATGATATTGAGTAATTAAAATATAGATGAGGTTCCCAGGTTAGGCGAAGATCTAAATACAATAAACTCATGAATAAAAACCCAAACTATCTGGAACTATCCCAAGAAATATATCAGGCTATTACACTCTACGAGAAATAGGCAATCGTTGAGGTTAGATTGACAAGGCAGTTAGATATCTGGGAATAATGATAAGAAACTGTTAAAATAATACAGAACAATGGAATCACTGGAAAGGAGTCCTAAGAATTTCAAAATTTGATAAGGGACGTATACTGGTGAAAACGGCTGCAAATGTCGGCCAGCTTCCTAAAATACAGGCGACCACAAGAGTTAAACAAAGTTAAAGAGCTTGTTCAGTTTTGATTATTAATTAAGTTAGGTTGGCGATAGTGATTATAAGGATGTAATATCCATTAGCTTGGCGACAGTCTACATAATTGTTGTTGGTTGTTGTAGAAACACGAAATTTTGACAGTAGTTTTTAATTCCTCTCGTTTCTTCAACGAATTGTTACTATTACTCTGAATACATGGATAAGTCCCTTACCCAGAGTTTTATTTCCTAACAAGAAGTTAGGTGGTCCTTCGGCAAATCAAGAATTTAGTGCTGGAAATAGAAAAGAATCCAGCGGCTCCCAAATATTGGTACCTTTCGAACCGGATTGAAGTAGCGGAGAGTAGTAGTAATATGATTTATGAAGTGTCACTGTAAAAGTCACGATAACAGCCACGAAAATATCACGAAGTTTTACACGAAAGTTTCCACGCATATAAGAGTTAAGCCACGAGAAGTTTCTACGACAGTTAAATCACAAGTAGTTTCCACGAAAAATAAGTTACGAAAGTTGAGCCACAAGTTTCCAGAAGTAGTTTCCACGAGTATACTTCACGACAGTTAATCCACGAGCAGTTCCTCAAAAGTTGTCACGAAATTTCTTCACAAGTAAAAAGTTCCAAGGAAGTTAGTTCACCAAGATCGATACAAGACAATTTTGTGTTCAAGGAAATCCAGTTTGCATTGCAGTAGCCAGAGTGAGTCTGTTCCAAAATACTCTTTGCTTGTAATTGAGATAATTTTTTTTGTAGTAAGCGTAGTGGCGTCAAGGGGTTTAACTACCCATGGTAGTTTGAATTTTGCGCAAATATCTGCTTTCTTATCATTTACTTACCGTATAACGCTCGTATGTGTTTCAATTTAATATTGTAAAAAAAACTCTCGATAAAAGTAATAGTAAAGATGACCGATGAAGAAATTAAAAACGAAATAACTCAGTTAAGGGTTGCACGAGGGATTTTGAAAGGTAAATTGACTAGATTTGAAAATTATTTACAAGATCCTGCAAATCAAAATAAATTTTCTCAGCTTGATGTTCGTTTGAATAGCATTGAAGAAGATAGACGTAATTTTGAGCAATATCAGTCACGTTTAGAAATGTTAGATAAAAATGAGGAAAAAGAACGCGAAAAAACAGAATCGTCATATTTTGAAGTCATAGGAGTAGCTTATGATATTTTGAAAAATCAAACGAAGGTTCAGCAGTCAAACATACAGACACAGGGTCAGGTTCAATCTCAAGCTAATGCTAGTATTTCTAACGCTCTAGGAAAATTACCCGATATAGGTTTACCTGAATTTCAGGGGAAGTACGAAACATGGTTAAGTTTTTGGGATATTTACAATTCTATCGTTCATAGTCGAACAGAGTTGTCTGAAACACAAAAATTTCTTTACTTAAAAATTTGTTGTAAAGGGGATGCTCTAAAAACCATTGACAACTTAGAAATAACTGACAATAATTACAGTATTGCAATTGATACTCTAAAGATGCGTTACGAAAATAAACGTGCAATTATAAATCAGCATATAAATACAATATTATTTAAATTACCAGACATAACACGGGAATCAGCTCAAGGTTTAAGAAGTCTCTTAGATATTATAACACAAAATTTAAATGCGTTAGATAAGCTTAAGTTACCGGTTACATATTGGGATGCTTTGCTAATTCCAATCATTTTGCAAAAACTAGATGATAGAACCAAGCGCGAATGGGAAGGTAAATTAGATAACAATAGAATGCCTACATTAAACGAACTAACACAGTTTCTAACAAAAAAGTGTTGTACACTTGAAGCGTTATACAGCGAATCGCATAGTCAAAATAATCGTAATCCTCGTGGGTTTCCGAAAAATCCAAATTATAATAAATTTTCAAAAGGTTTTCCTAATTCTGGGAAATCAAATGTTCCTTTGACTCAACAGTGTTATGCAGGTTTTGAACGAATTGCATGTCCGATGTGCCAAGGTACACATTTTATCTATCAGTGTTCTAAATTTTTAAATTTACCGCTAAATGAAAAATATAACCACGTTATAAAACATAAATTGTGTACAAATTGTTTACGATCTGGGCATTTTAAATATCAGTGTCTCTCACAAAATTGTCGAAAATGTAACTTAAAACATAATACAATTTTACATGACGATAATACTAACAGAGGTTTAAAGGATCACGCTTCTAGTGGAAACGACAACATCGCAACAAAAAAATTGAGTACGCCGCAGTCCCCTCCCAAAACAGGTATCACACACGTGGTAAGACAATTTAGCTCGGAAAACGGGTTGGGCGAGGGTCCTATAACGACACCGGAAGGCCGGAATTTACCGGAAAACCTAGGCCAAAATGGAACGCCTGAATATAATAGTTTAGGTTCCATTAAGGGAAATATTGTTGGCAATGTCTATGAAGTTTCACATGCTATGGTGAACCAGTCTCAAGTTCTCCTGTCAACAGCAACCATATTGATAGCGGATTCTTCGGGAAAATATCATACATGCACAGCTCTTCTAGATTCGGGAAGTCAGTCGAATCTGATTAGTCAATCTCTGTGTGAAAAATTAAAGCTAAGATGTGAAGATTTTTATATGCCTCTCGCAGGGATAAATCAAATAACCACGAATATTAAATTTAAAACTAAGACAAACATCAGATCTCGAATAAACGCGTTTGAAGCGAACTTAACATTTTTGGTTCTACCAGTTATCACAGAAAAGTTGCCTTTAGTTGGATTTTCAACGGAATTGGTTAAAATTCCGCCGAATATACAATTAGCCGATGAACATTATAACGAACCGACAGAATTTGATATTCTCATAGGCGCGAATCTTTTTTATGAATTGTTGGGATTGGGTAAAATTAGATTAGGAAAAAGGTCTCCAGTACTACAGGAGACACAATTAGGATGGATTTTAACAGGATCAATATATATAGGTTCAAGCGTGAAACAGATTTCGCCAAAATCAATTTGTAATTTTATTCAACAAAATGAAACCGATACCCTAAATGAAACATTAGTTAGATTTTGGGAAATCGAGGAACTACCGCAAAAACAACTTTTATCAAAAGAAGCTCAATATTGTGAAGCTCATTTTAAAAAGCATACAGTAAGAAATTCGGATGGTAAATTTATCGTAAAATTACCATTTATTCAAACGCCCGAGCAAAATTTAGGAATGTCCAAACAATTGTGTCTAAAACGGTTTTTAGGTATGGAAGCGCGGCTTAAACGCGATAAAAACTTAAGTATTCAATACAAAGAATTATGACAGATTATGAACAGCTCGGTCATATGACATTTAAGTGCACTCTGTCTGAAGACAGCTCAGCTGAAAGTCATTCATATTTTATTCCGCATCACCCAGTGGTTAGAGAATCCAGTTTAACCACTAAGTGTAGAGTAGTATTTGACGCTAGTTTTAAAACGGATAACAATGTGTCTCTTAATGATTTGCTATGTTTAGGTCCAACCGTTCAAGATGATCTATTCTCAATAGTGCTTAGATTTCGACTTAGACCTGTTGTTTTAAATGCGGATATTAAAATGATGTATCGCCAAATTTTAGTGGATCCTTTTGATCGCTCTTATCAACAGATTTTGTGGCGTCATAATGAGAAGGATTCAATTAATGTTTACCTTTTAAATACAGTTACATATGGCACTAAAACGGCTCCATATCTTGCTCAAAGATGTCTTAAGCAACTAGCAATAGAACATCAGGAAATGTATCCACGAACTTCAAAATTTATTCATAATTCATTTTATATGGACGATTTAATTCTTAGTGTAAATTCAACTCAAGAAGCGATAGAAATTTATCAAGAAATTACTATGATTCTTTCACAAGCCGGGTTTGATCTAAGAAAATGGTCATCCAATGAAAATTCAGTTTTAGATTTTATAGCTAAAAACAGTACACTTAAGGATGAAAAACTGATTTTACCGCGAGACAATAAAGAAATAAAAACGTTAGGTATTGCATGGAATCCGACCTTAGATACTCTTAAATCTATGATAGCCTTGAATTATAATCATTGTTCTCAGGTGACAAAACGTTCAATATTATCGGTATTAGCTCAGATTTATGATCCTCTAGGGTTAATCGGGCCGGCTTTGATAAAGGCTAAATGTCTGATGCAACAACTGTGGCAGTTAAGACTTAGTTGGGACGAACCAATACCAGATAATCTTAAACAATATTGGTTACAATTTATGTCACAAGTCCCTATTTTAAATGACATTCAAATAAGAAGACAAGTATTACAAATAGCTTATAAATCAATTGAAATCTTTGGTTTTTGCGACGCCAGCATAAAAGCGTATGGTGCAGCTATTTATTTATGTTCAACTAATAATGACGGAAAACGATTTGTGCGCCTGCTGTGTGCCAAATCGAAAGTGGCTCCACTCAAAAAATTGACGTTACCTCGGTTAGAGTTGCTTGCAGCGTTTTTGTTGGCAAAATTAGTACAATATGTCAAAGAAATACTTGATGTAATTATCTCAGAAGTTACTTTATTTTCAGATTCTACTATCGTATTGTCGTGGCTCAAAATTGATTCTGGTATGTTAAAAACCTTTGTGGGAAATAGGGTGGCAAAAATCAATGAATTGACAGAGACTAATTGTTGGAAACACGTTAGTAGCCAAAATAATGCGGCTGATATCATTTCTCGAGGTATTGACCCCGAAGAGCAAATAAATGCGGATATTTGGTGGTACGGACCATCTTTTTTGATGAACAGTTCTAATCTTTGTCAGAAAATTGACATTTTAGAGTCAAGCGATCTTCCTGAAATCAAAACTTCCTAGTTAGTTTAGCTGGCTGTGAATCTTTAAGCTTTAATATTTTTAAGAAATATTCTACGTTATTACGATTACAGAGAATAACGGCCTATATTCTAAGGTTTAAAAATCGAGCTTTAAATAAAATCAAACCAGCTTCCGAACATTTGTCTATCGAAGAACTAACAGAATCTCTAAATTTTTTAATTAGGCTGGCTCAGTCAGAAACTTTTTCATCAGAAATTAAATGCTTAAAAAACAAAAAACGATTAGATAAAAAGAGCAAGTTACTAAGTTTGAATCCCTTTATAGATAAAGAGAACCTTGTAAGAGTAGGAGGTAGGATTTCTCATGCGCAAAATATCTCTTACAATCAAAAACATCAAATTATTTTGCCTTATAAACATAAACTTACGTACTTAATAGTTAGCTCAGAACACATTAAGCAGCTCCACGCAGGAACTCAAACTTTACTTTCTATCTTACGTCTCAACTATTGGCCGATTAATGGAAAAAATATGATGAAAGCAGTAATAAGATCTTGTGTTACATGCTTTCGCGTAAACCCGCAACGTTCGAAGTTCCTAATGGGTCAGCTACCTGCATCTAGGGTTACTCCTAGCAGAGCGTTTTCGAGATGTGCAGTAGATTATGCAGGTCCAATTTATATTAAAGATGGGGTAAGACGTAAAACTCAAACCGTAAAAACCTATATCTGTGTGTTTGTCTGTTTGGCTGTTCGAGCTGTGCACATAGAATTAGTCAATGACCTGACTACATACAGCTTCCTGAATGCATTGAAACGTTTCATCTCGCGAAGAGGTAAGCCAAGCGATATATATTCAGATAATGGGTTGAATTTTATCGGTGCTAACAACCATTTTCTTGAATTGTATAACTTGCTTTCTAACCAGGAGCATAATAAAACCGTTTCAGAATATTTATCAAGGGACCAAATTAATTGGCATTTCATACCTGCCAAATCTCCACATATGGGTGGGTTATGGGAGGCTACGGTCAAAGCAACTAAATATCATTTGCGCAGGATTTTAGGGAATGCAATGTTGCACTATGAAGAAATATATACAGTGTTAATCCAAATAGAATCTTGTTTGAATTCCCGGCCTTTGACTCCACTATCAAACGATCCTGACGATTTTTTGCCGTTAACTCCGGCTCATTTTTTGATAGGAGATTCTTTGGCATGTACCCCTCAAAATGATGTTTTG
Source organism: Pissodes strobi (assembly GCA_016904865.1). Lineage (NCBI taxonomy): Eukaryota > Metazoa > Arthropoda > Insecta > Coleoptera > Curculionidae > Pissodes > Pissodes strobi. The sequence goes on along the minus strand of JAEQML010058391.1, from coordinate 638 downwards.
AATACTAAAGTAAATAGGCTCACACGTTACCATTTTTTGCAACAATTATTGCAACAATTTTGGTCTCGTTGGTCACGGGAATACTTGTCTCAATTGCAAGTAAGGACTAAATGGCAAACTGAGGTTAATTTACCGATCCAGGTTGGCTCTTTAGTGATCTTGATAGAGGATAATATGCCTCCTCTGCAATGGCGCATGGCCAGGGTAGTAGAACTGCACCCAGGTTCGGACAGTGTTATAAGAGTAGTTTCCGTGCGCGTCTCCAGTGGTAGCATTTTTAAGAGATCGGTATCAAAAATATGTTTGTTTCCTATAGAGACTAATAATTAAAGAACATTTAGGATTATTTAATAAGTTCCTTTGCTTATTTTTATTTTGAAAAGCCAGCTTTTCAAGGTGGCCGGCTTATGTTCAGTTTTGATTATTAATTAAGTTAGGTTGGCGATAGTGATTATAAGGATGTAATATCCATTAGCTTGGCGACAGTCAACATAATTGTTGTTGGTTGTTGTAGTAACACGAAATTTTTTTAATTCCTCTCGTTTCTTCAACGAATTGTTACTATTACTCTGAATACATGGATAAGTTCCTTACCCAGAGTTTTATTTCCTAACAAGAAGTTAGGTGGTCCTTCGGCA
>MU192241.1:0-24565 GCA_016904865.1 Pissodes strobi | reverse complement strand
GTAATAATGAGAAAACTCTAAAATCTGTGATTGTGATGATAAAAATAAAAAAAACTGGAGTTGACCTATAACGTATAGGACTTTTGCTCTAACGAGAAAAAGCAAAAAAAAATTGGAGCTAACTTATGAGGCATAGTTATTTTAATATAATAAGAAAGACTAAGAGTTTGGTACTAACTTGTAGTGTAGTTTTTTGTGATAATGAGAATAAGCAAAAACCTGGCGCTAAGTTGTCACTTAGAGTAATTTTATGATAATACAAAAAAGCAAGAATCTGGTGCTAACCTGTAACGTAGTATTTTTGTAATAATGAGAAAACTCTAAAATATATGATTGTGATAAAAAAATAAAAAATCTGGAGTTAACCTATAACGTATAGTACTTTTGATATACAAAAACTAGAGCTAACTTGTAAGGTATAGTAATTTTGTGATAATGAAAAACACTGAAAGCCTTGGTGCTAACGTGTAACGTATGACATTTTCGTGACAATGAGAATAAGCAAAAACCTGGTGCTAACTTGTAACGTATAGCAATTTGGAGAAAATGAGAAAAAATTGAAGCTAACTTGTATAATAAGAAACACTAAAAGTTTTGGTGCTAACTTGTAGCGTACTTGTAGTATTTTTGTGATAATGACATAAGGCAAAAAAACTGCTGCTAAGTTGTCACGTAGCGTAATTTTGTAATAATACAAAGAGCAGGAAATCTGGTGCTAACCTGTAACGTATGGGACTTTTGTGATAATGAGAAAAGGCAAAAAGCTGCTGCTTTCCTGTAACTAATGCACTTGTGGCGTATAGTATTTTTGTGAAAATGTGAAAAGCAAATAAATGTAAATCTGTAACTAATATTTTTTGCGATAATGGGAAAAATTTAAATTCTTGTTGTTAACCCGTAGCTAATACGCTTGTAACGTATATTATAATTTTTGTTTTAATGACAAAAATCCTCGAAAAAATCAAAAACCTGTTGCTAGTCTGTAGCCCAAACTTTTGCCCGTCCGAATTGTAATTCCATTCATTTTTTGCGTTCTTAAATTGCGGTTTACGCAAATTTTGTTGCCACCCAAATGCAATTCTGGAAATAGGCCTAGGTCAGCAAGTTTTAATGAAACTCTGTATATATTTTTAGACATTTGTTTAGAGCTCAAAATTTCCTTTTCAATGATATATCACAAGATTCCAGCTTCTATCAAAATGTCAGCGTAGGAGGCATTTTGCATTTTTTTGCAAATTTAATATGGCGGCAATCTGCCGATATCGATGAAATTTTTGTGAAACAATTTACTAAAATACAAAACAGGATTTCTTATTGACTTGCAGGAATTTAAATTTGGCCCAAAATGGGTTCAAATTTAGTTTTTATTTAAAATGTCCACATTTTTCCTAAATTATATAAGTGGAACTTAATAGTATTAAAAGGCATCTGATTACCATTTTTTGTTTTAGAAAAAAAAATGAGAATACTTTGAGAGGCATATATTAAATTCGGAGAAAAGCCTCTAATATCGCCATTTTGAAAAAAGCGAGTAACTTGTTACATCTGATTGAAAAGTGAATTTTAAGCCCTATACAAATGTCTAAAAATACATGCAGAGTTTAATTGAAAATCCTTGATTTAGTAGGCCTATTTTTGGAAGAATGGGAAGCGATAAGAATTTGTTTTTCCATGAAAAATATGAGCCTCAATAAGCTACACCTTCAAATCAAATTTCAGATCTCTAAGTCAAAATAAAACAATTTTTTTTATCACTCTGTTTAATTAATTCAGTGGCAAAGGTCTGTCGGTCATGGCTTCACATGCAACGTCACTGTTTGGTCGAGCCATCTCTTATTACTAACGTTAGCGCGACCAAAAAGTGACGAATTATGGTCGCTACGACGTTGTTTGCACGTTGCGTTGGCAATTGTCGTCGAAGTTGGTCATGCCAAAGTCGATGCCGTAAAATGCCAGTGAAGAATTTGATCAACGCTTGTATGGATCGTATTTCATAATTTTTCTGTTTTTAGTTTTTTTTTAGCTGCAATAAATGTAAGTAAATTAAAGGTACTTTGTCCCGTCTAGGGCCACCATTTTAGAATATAATAAGAAAGACGACGAAGATAACCGAATGGAAACTCTGTAAAGGAAACCGATTAATAATGCTTCTAAATTTATGTTTTGGTCAAAAATCGAAGCTCGCTAACCGACTATTTCCTATATCGTCCTTGGCCGATTACCAAAAAGACGGCACGAATTTCCAAACGTTTACCCTATCGCATAATTGTGTTTATTTTCCCAAGTTTGAAAACATGTGTTTCGCAGATTGAGCCTAGTTTACGTGTCGCGGACAAGTCTTATATACACTTTATTCGTGGAAATTCAAATAATCAATATCGATCGTTTATATTGCAGTTTTCGCATTGAGCATATCTAAAAACGATTAGCAAAATATCGTTGTATGATAAAACTTCAGAAAATTCAAAATTTGAAGATCCGGAACAAAAAGGGAAAGTGCTTTAACTTTTTTCTTTTATTTTGCATTTTCATAATTTAAAAAAATATATTTTTCCTGCAATAAATGTTCTCGAGAAAGATTTTATCGTTTCAAGGTTGGTAACAAATTTGAATGTGGAAACATTGAAAAATGGGTTAGGTTCCTAAGTAGAGATAAAGAGGAAACCCAAACTAACTCATTTGGCACCAACTACATACCGTGCTAGCTATATCATTTTGGTACTATCATTAATACAATATACGATGGTACCATGCGCTAGCTCTTTGAAAGTTAAGATAGGAATGTGCTAATTGTTCTTCCCCTCTTCAATTGTTTTCTCTAAGTACCTTTCCAAAGCGTCCAAAAGCTCGATTCGCATTTGTTTTGTCTTCCAAACCAATCGTTTTACTGATTGGCTAATATGAAACAATTTGGCTTAGAATTTTACATACAGTTCAAAAAAGTAAAACATAATTTGCTGGGTAACGCATTCCGGCATAAATATCTAAAACTGTATCACAACACTGGATTTACTTCAATTCACTGGATGATATTTTGCCGAAAGACAATTCGCGGATGACAATTCGTCGAATACGATAATGAGCCGAATACGACAATCAGTCGAATGAATGACAACTCATTGAATTTCCTGCGACAATTGGCTGAAGAGGAAAATATGTCGAAAAGACGATTCGCCGAGAGACGATTCACCGAAAGACGATTCGCTAAAAGACAGTTGTATTTCAGTGTGTAGGTATTTAACAGATATAGTCAAATACCTGTCTTTTCGCGATGAACGAGCATGATATGTGCGGCAAAGTCATAACAAAGATGTAATTCGGCCATCGTCGTTTCAACAAGTTGTCATTTCAACGAATTGCTCTTTCGGTGAGTTGTCAATTTGGCAATTTTTTAATTCAGCGCATAACTATCATTCGGCCAAATATCATTTTCGAACAGTGGTCAATTCGGCGAATTGTCCTTCGGTTAATTGTCCGAATCCTCTTAATACTTATTGACATTTTAAGTGTTTCTGAGATGGTTGCAAATGTTTTTTTTATTACCCATTAAACACCCAGTATATGCGAAACAAAAAAGTGCTACCATTAAGAATGTGGTTTTATCTACCTATTTATTTTATTTTCCTTTTTTCTCTATATTCTGCAGTTTTTCCAATAAAAATTAATTACTGGGCACTAAGTAAATATTTGGTCATAACTTTAACTTGAATGGTCTAGTTGTTAATGACAAAAACCCGAGCAAGAACCTCTCTTTCGACTTGTTATAAAGTAATTTTGATCAAAAAGTTATCTGCACATTAATGCCGGAATGTGATCGAAATTGAATGAGAATTCTACCATTTCTGACAATAAGCCGAATACGAAAATTCCTTTCCAGCGACAATTGACCGAAAGTAAAATTTGGCCGAAAAGACAATTCGCCAATATTCAATTGGATTTCAGTGTGTATTAACAGAATCATATTGTATTTGACAGCCATTTTGATGCACTTTAAGATAATTGCTGCAAACAAAACTAACCAAAACTATCTAAAACGACCTAAAACTAACCGAAAATTCTAGTATTGGATAATTTGCTGAATTGTCATTTCGGTGAATTATTAGTTTCATGAACAAATTAGGTATCAATTAGTCGTATTGGGCCAGATGTCTTTTAGCCAATCTTTTACGACGCTTTGGAGAGGAAACTAGCCCAACTTCCCAAATAAGACATGACACTCATCCTGAGAGATTTCAATGCGAAAACTGGACAAGAAGAGGCACTAAGACCTCATGTGGGCATGCACAGCCTGCACAAAGCTTCCAACGACAACGGTCTAAGAGTGGCAGATCTTGCAGCATCAAATAATATGTTAATAAAGTCCACTATGTTTGAACCCAAAGATATACACAACATGACATGGGTTAACCAGGAACCAAATAGATCACGTTACAATTGATGCAAGGCACGGACGTAATGTATTAGATGTAATAAGCGGCAGGGGGGCAAATGCCGATTCAGATCATTTTCTGGTCAAAGCCAAAATCAGAGTCAGAATATCTACAGCAAAAAACAAGCGAACCAATCGTCTCTCTCCTCAGTGGGATACAGAAAAGCTTCAGCAGACAGGGATAAGAGCACAGTATCAGGAAGAACTAAAGCGACTTATCAGAGAAATTATACTGATATGGATGCGCATTGGAAGTTTATATCTGGAACAATTACAAAAGCAGCTCGAAAGGTGGTAGGGGAGAAACCTAGGAGGCAACACAGAAACCACTGGTATGATGAAGATTGCGAAGATGCTATGGAGAAGATAAATACTGCTAGACTCAAAATGCTAAAAAGCCGCACAGACGAGAACAGGGAAAGATTCAGACGACTAAGAACCCTAGGAAAGAAACTGTTAAGAAGAAAAAAGAGAGAATGGCAAGACAGATAATTAATTGCACTAGAAGAAGAAGTAAAAAATAACACAAGAACATTCTACCAAAAATTACGCTCTACAAAAGCAGGAGTCAGACCCAGGACCGACAATATGTTAAAGAAGGAAAATGCAGACCTAATAACTGACAAAGTAGAAATATTAGAGGAACTGGTGAAAAGGCGAAGCACTGGATCTGCTGGCTGCGGAACAACCCAATGAGATCCCTTCTAAAGAGGAAATTGCAATAGCAATAAAACTATTTTCGCATGTTTTTTGCAATCTTTATGTTTTATGGCTTGTAATTTTTTTGTTTATCAATGTAACATGAAATCTTACGTTTTGCGAGTAATTAAAGTGTCAATTTAAATAAATAGCTCAAAATGATTAAAAAAAAAAATTTGGATTCGAGTTTTTTTCGTTTGTATGCATTTTCTGAGAACATTTACCATAGTAATGTATATATTTTTTTATACCATCAGAAAGTAGAGATTTCAACGAACAAAAAGCTCACCGACTTTTTTAAAAAAGCAGATATTTTGACGTGAGAATTTTCGATTGAAAATTACGGTGCTTTTTCGATATTAAGTCAAAATAAGGTGAAAAAATTAATATTTTAAATCAAAAAAATTATTGTGTGTTTGGGACTTAGAAAGGTAAGTTTTCACTATATTTCGTGAAAAAATAATTTTTTTTGCAAAAGACAAAAATAATAAACCAAAAACTAGGTTATTTGAATTTTTCACATAAATTTTGAGGTTATGTGAAAAAAGTGTCAAAACAAAAGTTGTAGATCTTTTTATTACCTACAACTTTGCCATTTAACTTTTTTTCATAGAACTTGTAGTTTTGCCGGAAATCGATATAAACCGTTTTTTACCCTTCAAAACTCACCCCCTTCCCCTTCCCGACCTCAGATCGCCCGTAAATTATTTTTCCTTTAATTTTTGTTATATTCTCTACCTTTTCCAATGGCTTTCATTCGAGGTTTCATCCTACTAAAATTTTGTTTCACTTTTTACCATTTTCAAAATTATCGACCCTGGTCTTCACCTCGGTCTTCACTCATATAAGATTCGTTATATAAAGCTTTTAAATTTTTTTCATTTTTATACGTTTATAATTGTACCTACCTATTTATTCTATTTTGTTCTATTTTATATGTTTTTTATTTTTTTTAGATTCCTCGATAAAAATGTAATTATCAGAAACTAAGCCAAGATTTTTAAGATGAATGTACGGGACGATTGACGAGTATAACATATTCCTTCCGATATTAGCAAGAACCCCGCTTTAAACTTGTTAAAATTTGAACCGTTTTTGAGATAATAACAAATAAGTAGTTTTTATTACTCATTAGACCAGACTGATAAAATACTTAATTAATTTTCTTGAACCATATGGGAATAATATTTAATTTTTTTTGTCCTGGGCCTTTTGGTTAATAGAAATAACATTTGTAATGTAATTAATGCTCGAATTAATGCCATTTAATATTATTTTTTTTTTATCACAATTAAGTTCAAACGACTACAGAATGGTCTTCATCAGTAATTTTTTTTGTGTGTGGCTTGTGTTTACTGATAAGTAATACAAACAAGAACATTTTTAAAAATTGAAGTATAATTTAGAATTTTGCATTTGTTAGTTTTGTTTATAAAATTCCGAATTACATTAACAAGTATGTATGCTATAGGTATATGTTCTTATGTTCATAGAGGATACTTACAGGAAATTTCTTATCCAGGTAAACTTAATATTGTCCTAAAATGTCCTTATTAATATTACACAGTATTAACACAAATCACAAAAAAAAATCAGTGATGACTAGACTATCGTGTGGTCGAAACGTTTGAACTTGGTTGTGATGAAAAAATTAATTAAAAAAATATAAATGACATTAATTACATACATGTCAATTCTATGAACCAGAAACCCCAAGGAAAAAAGTTGAGGGTGACATGGTGTTAACAAACAGCATCATACAGATCTTTTATAATGAGATTTTTTGTCAATTTTTAGTCAAAGAGTCCTCATTAATAAGCTTAGTTTTCGAGTTACAGGGTGATTGGCCCAAAAAATATACCATATATAATAATAACCTGCATCTCTCTTTATTGTTAATTTTTCTATAAAATGTTTCCACTAATATAAAATTTATTATATAATTTTTTTTATTTTTATACGCTTTTATTTTATCTAATTATTTATTTTTTAGTCCATTATTTTTGCAGATTTACCTATTGATGAAAATAAATTACTAGAAACTAAGTAAACATGTGGTCATCATTTTAAATTTTGCCATAAATTACAACATATACATTTTTAAGAGGAAGCAACCGAGTGCTTAAACTTACCGATTGGATTGCCTACAAAGAGCATCTAAAGTCGGAGTTTGAGGGCGGACCGCTATTCACTTTAACTACTGAGCAACTTGATGTAGCCTCGATACACCTAGAAAGTATGCTAATAGTCTCTTACCCTGTGAAACATCCTATGAAACAGATGGCAACCCAAAGAGATGTGCTATGGTGACACTAAACAGGCTAAAGACTGAGTCGAGTAAAGCCTTAAATGAAGCCAAGAGACTGGAAAATTGGGATAACTATCATAAAACCCTATTCGAGTATCACAAAGAGCTTCGTAGATCCAAAAGAAGAACTTTTATGTCCTTTTGTGAAGGGATAGATGAATTAGCACCGTCCATTCGTCTTCAAAAAGTGCTATACAAGGAGCACTCAAACGAAATCGGATTACTAAAGAATAGAGCCCAAGACATCTATGCTGAGACACCTGAAGAAAGTCTAAGGTTTCTTCTAGAAACACACTTTCCTGAGTCAAGTGTAATTGCTAAAGAAGAGCTGGCACAAGAAGACGACCCCATTGAAACCGCTCAGCGGCGTACAAAAAGGGTAAAAGGTTTAGCCAACAAAATCTTTACAAAACATACAATCACATGGGCGATACATAGCTTTAAACCCTATAAATCCCCGGTAGTAGATGGAATCTTTCCAGCCTTGTTACAACAAGGTATAGAGCACCTACTACCACACATTCAATCAATCTTCATAGCCAGCTTTGCATTGGGCTACATTCCCAAAAACTGGAGGAAAGTTAAGGTAGCGTTCATACGAAAGACAGGGCGACGATCATAAGAGAAACCAAAGTCTTACCGCTCCATTAGCTTAACCTTCTTCCTTCTTAAAACGATGGAAGATATTATCGATAGGCACGGCAGGAGCAAGTTCCTTTCTAATGATCCACTGCATGCAAAACAATTCGCATTCCAACCATCGAAATCTACCACCCATGCTCTCAAAATCTCATCCGCGATATAGAGAAGGCACTAGCTGAAAAGAAAGTGGCACTGTGTGCATTTCTAGACATAGAGGGTGCATTTGACAAAACCTCACGTGAATCCATTCAGCGCGCCACAACCCGCAGAGGACGACTACAAAATGGATAAAATCCATGCTAACCAGCCGTGAAGTTACCGCGACCATTGGAGAAACAGCCGTCACAATCAAAGTAATAAAAGGATGCCCTCAAGGAGGGGTCCTATCGCCCATGCTTTGGTCCCTGGTGGTTGACGATCTACTGGTAAGATTTACCGAAGCAGGCTTTGATGTCCGAGGTTACGCAGATGCCCTAGTTATAATAATAAGAGGCAAGCATGCCAATGTGCTCTCAGAATGTATGCAAAGTGCACCCAACAAAAAGAAGGAAGCTGAACCTGAAAGCACCCGCATTGGGAGGGACAACGGTAGAGGCTAAGCATCTTGACATCGTTACTGACCAGAAACTAACGTGGAATCCACACCTGGTAAGAACTATCAAAAAAAGCAACGGCAGCGCTTTGGGCTCGCCGACTCTTTGGTAAAACATGTGGGCTAAAACCCTCCATCATCTGGTGGTCCTATAACACTGTTGTTAAGCTTATCATAACCTACGCCTACTTGGTGTGGTGGGTGAAAACAAAGGAAATAACAACACAGCGAGAGTTGATAAGAGTACAAAGGCTCTCCTGTCTGGGTATAACAGGAGCTATGAAAACGTGTCCCACAGCAGCTCTGAAAACCTACTTGACCTCCCTCCGCTGTACATATGCATAGAAAAGGACGTCTGGACCAGTGCGTATAGAGTCACTCAGGCACAAAACCTGACTGGTCACATTAAAATTCTGAAGGACATTCAGGTAGAGGCGCTGACCAAACCAACCGATACAATGGAAACAAAACTCCATTTTGATCGCTCCTTTGAAGTGGTAATTCAAGACCACAATACAGAAAAAGACTAAAACAACTAGAGAGGGGATCACTTGTCTGGTACACAGATGGATCAAAGATGAAAGAAGGAGTGGGATCCGGAGTAGAATCCTTGCACCTTTAGGAAACACTCCCACAATCTTTCAAACAGCTAAATGCTCGACTAAATGCTATCAATTCAATCAATCAATTCTACTGAATGTGCTAAAAAGACCTAAGAGGTGCAAAGATCTATATCCTACCAGATAGTTAAGCAGCCTTAAAAGCGCTATCATCTAGCAGAATCAACTCCCGGCAAGTGTGGGATTGTCGGATGGCTGTAGATCAACTGGCAAACAGAAACAGACTCACCTTAATGTTGGTACCAGGGCACAAGAGTGTGGAAGGCAACGAAGCCGCTGACCAGCTCGCTGCACAGAATGGTGCACAGACTGCCTTTTGCGGGCCTGAACCATTCTATGGCATCACTAGAAGACACGTAATGAATGAACTCAGAAATTGGGGGAAAAAGGCGGAAAGAAACACATTGGGCCAGTGCACCTGGGAGAGGCAGGCCAAGAGACTCATCTCTCACTCGCCTAACTACACAAAAAAGCTTCTCAAGCTACAAAAAAAAAATGAGATAAAACTGGTCGTATGAAAATGGGGAAAACCACTGACGAACAATGCAAATTCTGCCAAACTATGGCTGAAACGTCACAGCACTTACTCTGCGAATGTCAGGGATTGACTCGCCAAAGGTTGAGGCATCTCGAAAATGCCCTTGTGGCACCGGAGGATCTACAAAAGCTCAACCCTCGAAATATTCAGATATTCTCGAAGGAGATAGGAATTTTCGTGTAAAATAGAAGGGTATGCACACACATTCAATTGTGGTCGACGTGTTGAAGGGCAAATCTAGCCGAACGGCCCCTCTACCTACCATACCATACCAAGAGGAATGTACAAAAAATAAAGGCTCCAGGAGCCACGTCACGTAAATATAATCAAAGACCCTGTCGCGTAGATCTTTTCTCTGAGAGTTGCCTGGATAGCTGCTCATGAGTCGCTGTTTGTCGATTCAACTGATCGAACTGTAAAGTACAGATTAACAAATTCTTGTAAATACTTTAATTACTGGTTAATTATTGGCACAGTTATAAACAGTATCTAAACTTTTTTATTGTATCCAAAATTTTACGTCAAGCAGAGGTGCAATACTGGAGGTTCCAACAATGGACGAAATCAGACAAAGGAATAGGTAAAGAGGATGTAGTAATTTGGCGAGAGATAGATGATCCCTGGGCACCCTGGTAGGAGTCACTACCGCGTTAGAAGATACATGGGCCCTGAAGAGAGGACTAGAGTGGACTGGAGATGGGGCTGGTGATTCAGAGGAGATCTGGGATAGGCTGTAAGGGCCCTCAGATCTTATCAGTCAGGTCTTTCGGCCCTCAACTTTTACTGCAACCATATATATTTCAACATATAACTAGAATATCGGAAGTTGATAGTACATCCTAGTAGATTCGGATGAAAAGGTCAAAGTCCAAGAATTTACCGATATTTTTGTGTGTTTAATAGCTAAGTATTAAGATTTTTATTATCAGAACTGCCTATTTGAATATTTCACGGCTATTTCGGCGTATTGTAACAAGAATATCGTAAGGTGGCATTATATCCTAGTGGATTCAGGAAGTGTGAACAGAACATGATTGTGTATTTGTGAATTTAGGAACTAATTATTTACGGTTTACTTTCACTTACTTTACTTCAGGTTTTTTTGTGGTTAATATCTGAATTTAATTTAAGCCCATTCCGAGGCCCATTCTAAAGATTTTTATTATTAGAAATGATGGTTTGAATAACGCACTAAATTATATCTTTTTCGATTTCACCAATATTTCAACGTATTGTAACTAAAATATCGCAAATTGGTATTACGCCTTAGTGAACTCAGGAAGTGTGGACGAAACATGATTGTGTTTTGAATAATTCATGAACTGAATCAGAAAACAATTTTCAGCCAAATTGCCTGAATGGGAAAAGCTTTTAGCAGCAGAAAAAGAGCAAGAATGATTTGCATAACTATCTTTATCATTTTCTTCTTAATTTTTAAGAGGAAAGTATCATATATTCCTTTCAATTATATAGTTTTTTTTTTAAAACAAGAACCTCGCTATCGAATTGTTGATATTTAACAATTTTTGAATTAATATCAAATGGTTTTTTATTATTCTTTAAACACCCTATATTTGATTAAGATTAATTAAATATATTTATTTAATTTTTTTGATTTTTATACATTTTATTGTTTCTACTTATTTCATTTTCTCTTTTTAGTTAATGTTTTTTTTTTGTAGATTTATTGATTAGAATTAATTAGTACCAAGTAAGTGAAGATTTGGCCATCGTATTAAATTTTACCTGAATTACACTTATGCATTTTTGAGAAGAAAGTACAGGGTGATTGACGAATACAACATAATTATTCCTTTCAATTAACTAGTTTTTTTTAGTAACAAGAACCTCGCTTTCGACTTGTTGATACTTTAACAATTTTTGAGATAATACTAAATGGTTTTTTTTATTACCCATTAAACATCCTGTATTTGATTAAGTTTTATTATATAATTTTTTGATTTTTATATGTTTTTATTGGACCTACCTATTTTAATTTTCTTTTTTTAGTCTGTGTTTTTTTTTTGTAGATTTATTCATGAAAATTAATTAGTAGAAACAAAGTGAAGATATGGTCTTCGTTTTAAATTTAGCCTGAATTACACATATACATTTTTAATAGGAAAGTACAACATATTTCTTTCAGTTATCTATTTTTGTTAGTAACAAGAACCTCGCTTTTGAGATAACAACAAATAGTTTGTTTATTACCGAGTTTATTACCCAGTGTTCATTGTTTGATTTTTATAAGTTTTTATTGTATCTACCTATTTAATTTTCCCTTTTTAGTTAGTGTTTTTTTAAATATTTTTTTTGTAGATTTATTGATGAAAATTAATTACAAGAAATTTTGCATGATTTTCTCATACTTATACATTTTTAAGGGTGATCGACGAATATTTTATATTCACTTTACTTGCCTAGTTTTTTAGTGGCAAGAACTTCGCTTTCGACTTATTTCCGATCATTTCTACGAGAAAAATTTCCGTTTTTGATCTGATAGGATCGCGAGAGTTTTAGCTCGAGGGGTCTTATCAAGTAATTTTGATTAAAATGTCTGCACTTCAATGCTGGAACGTGATTGAAATTGAACGAGAATTCTACCATTTCTGACCTTCTTAAAAAGATGTTAAGGAACTTGGATGGAAAGGTATAAAGGGAACAAGAAGAAGAAACTGAATCTGGAAAAACGGTTTTCCAGTAGTGCATATTAGGATTTAGAACGGGCCATGAATAGATTTAGGATAGTCTGGGAAAATCTGGCAGGAGAAGTAGAAGATTCTTCACTAACAATTAATGATCGAGATAATGCATTCGGGCATTGATTTGGCTCTTATTCAATATTTCGCAGCATGGATGGGATGGTATGCCAAAAGCTCTCGTGGAAACGAGCCCAATACGACGCTGTTAAGACTATCGCATTTCGCACTGGGTTACCGAGCAGATAATAAATAAATACAGTAAATATCATTGTAAATCATCAAAAACATACCTGCAAACCAAAATCCAGGCCAGAAAACGGTTGGTTGCTAATACTTTGTCGAGAAACACTCCTAAGAACCACGGCAGACTACATGTCTACACGAAAACCTTGATACAACCGCAAGCAATGTTTCCTATATTTAATCGCAGATTATTTATATGCACTGCTATTTGCGCAAAAAAAAATTGAAAAGACACTGATACACTACTAAAACACTGGCGAATATGCGGACACCGGAATTGATTTGAATGTAATTCTCGAACGGCTTTAACAGAAACACTGAAATTCTTTAGCAGTTCGACACTGACGGGTAGGATACGAAAATTAGGAAATTGACGCCCACACCGAAGTTAGTTTTATTACATTTAGTCACTGTTTTACCAAGATATTTTAATTTCTTAATGAGTTGTTGCCCGTTCAAGGCACACCAGACTAGCCGTCGACGACGCGGGGCCACACTAGACAATACGGTTTTAGCCAATAATAATTTGTATCGACAGAACGCAGAAAATTTCTTGTTTTCTTCAATCACAATCGCACGGTATTATCTGCAATGTGTGTGTATATTCGACGGGCGTTCTCTTTGCCAACTGATGTTTGATATTCTTGAAGGTAAAACTTAAGTCGAACAGGTGAGACCCGCGAGAATACCTGTTTCTGCTTTTTCATAATCGGTGAATATTTGCATATGGCGGTGGCTATTGGAGCTAGATCGCCGTTTCTGGGAGATTTTATTGGCCGGACAATGATGGCTGATGCTTACTACGTTTCCGCCATTTTGAATTATCTAGGCGGCCAGTTTTCGAATTTTTTTTTTACTACTTTTTGGACGCCGCTCGTATCTCGACGCGGAAATACGCAGACGAAACGAAAAGTTCTCCATCCGCTTACGGGCTTTGTCGTAAATAAGATCTAGGTACCTAGGAGCCTTTGACGTAGATTTTTATTATTTGACCAAGCTCCTTTAAGGTTTGTTTTGCCAATAATTGAACAGTCCCAAAAGTGTCTAATTTTTAAAACATTATTTGCGTAATTACGTAACCATATAATTCAGGTCGTGGATTTGGATAAGTTAGAACCAAACAATCAGTATCACTCTTATTTCATACTTTCGGAAAGCGGGCTTGCTTACACGGGCAATTTTCGCCCCAATTTATTCACCAATAAATTTCAAAACTTAATGGCAAAATATTTTCCTCGTCTTAAGTTGAAACATTGTTCCATTTATTCGCCAAATGAAATTGTAAAAAAAGAATTTGATCAACTTTGGGGATAAATTAGTTACTTTTCATATTTGTCGTTCTACAAACTATCCTTATTTTGATGTTAGTTTTTCGTTTTATTCATGAATGAATTAAGAGAGCGGGTGTAACACCCCATTTCCGTATTATCTTGAATTAATTCTATTGTCACGGCTAGCAACCATCCGAATGTTTTTGTGCTACCCTATAGAACTGGCCTTGCCGTGTCTACGTATGAGTCATCGCCGGCCGCGAAGATTCAGGAACTGTGGAATTCTCTAGATGCCCTGGTCGAGAATCATATAGAGTGGCCTCGCTTCTTTCCGAGTATTCGTGATAGATTTTAGGTGGTATATAAGTAGCAGGAAAAAAGCGTGTTGAGTTAGTTAAGCCTTGAGTGTTGAATTGTAAAGAGCTATTAGATGTAAAGTTATAATAGTAGTTTAGTGTGTTTAATTGTATACAGTGATTAAGAATAAAGAGAGTATTATTATAAAATAGTAAAAGTTGCGATTTTTATCAGAACCCACGGAAAAACGTAACATTTGGTGTCAGAAGTCGGATTGTGAAGAAACGGGACTTCTGAAGTGTTCTTCGAGGAGAGAAAAGGGTACAACTGAGTCGACAAGGCCGTTTTGATTAGTGGATTTTGTGAACATTTTATAACATTCTATGGTCAATACAATGCAACAAACGGCAGAAATGGACCAAATAAATGAAATGTTGGCCGATTTCATGGAAAATCTAAATTCTGAGAGACAGGCAGAACAGGACAGGCTTCAGAAAATTTTACAAGATCAAGAAGAGAAAAAGCAAGCGGATCGGGAAGAGGATGAACTTAGAAGGCAAGCAGAACAGGACCGGCTTCAGAAAATTTTACAAGACCAAGAAGATAGAAAACAAATAGAACAGAATCATCTTCAGAAATGGATGCTGGATGTAATTGCAGGCGAGTAAGGAAAATTACAGAAAATATTGGACAGGCAAAATGAGAAATTTGAAAAAGAAGTAAACAATATACAAAAACTGTACAAAAAGAATTGGGAATGTACAAAAAGAAGTAGGAGACGTACAGAAAGAAATGAAGAATCTACAAGCAGAAGTTACCAGACTAAAAAAATCAAGGATCCACCGAGATGGTATTCGCCACAGGACATAATATCAAACCTCCGACGTAAGACGGTCAAACATCCTGGACAATGTACAGAAGGCAATTTGAAGCCGCTGCTGTTGCCAACGGTTGGAATAACGAAGAAATGGCTATGGCTACATCACTAGTGGTAGCGCTTCGTGGATCTGTCCTGGAACTACTACAGACTATTCCCATCAGCCAACAAGGGAAATATGACATACCTGTAGCTGCCCTGGAGAGACGATTTGGAGACCAACATAGAAGACAACTGTATCCATCCAGGAAGAAAAGCCGGCGAACAGCTGTGAATTAACTGATATGGGCGAAATTTTGAAGAAATTAACAAAAGTTCTTCAGGCCACGGGAAGATTCCGGGAGCCACTAGAAGATAGGCCACGTAATCGAAATACTCCGATTCAGTGCTATAGATGTGGCAGGACTGGACATTTCAAATGAGACTGCCGAGTACAACTACGGTCTAGATCTCCATCCAGAGACGCTACGGCCTCAAAGTCAAACTAGGAAAACTTCAATTAGTCAACATTGCGGGGCGGATGTTGGCTAAAGACGATTAAGGCCCCAAGATCGTCTACATAAAAGGCCTACAGTCTAACTATTAAAGGAAAGATAAACGGAAGAGCCATTACAATTACTGTTGACACTGGTGTGGCGGTATCATTGGTAAGGTCCAACAGAGTAAATAGAGTAGAAGTCCTACCCATATCGAATAATGTAGTTTTACATACGGTTACCGGTGAAACTGCTGAAGTACTTGGAAAAAACGATGCTGACCTTCAACTGGGACCAACTAAATTACACCCCACAATGTTAGTAGCTGTTAAGGTCGAGGAACTGTTAGAGAGAGTGCGAATCCTAATAAATAAATGTTTAACCGAAGGAAGAATTCCCAACAAATGGCAAAACGCAGAAGTAATTTTACTCTACAAGAAAGGAGACAGGAACAATATAGAAAACTACCGCCCTATCAGCTTATTATTGCATCTATACAAGCTGTTAACAAAAATAATAACGAACCGACTGACGAACAAAATGGACTCATGGACCTTTGGAAGAAGCCAAAGCAAGCCGGGTTTCGTAAAGGATTTGGTACTCTCGACCACCTGCAAACTCTCCGCACTCTTATCCAAAAAAAACACAGAGTACATGTTGTACTAACGCAAACTAACCCATTCATTTAGCTTTTGTGGATTTCCAGAAGGCTTTTGGCTCCGTCGAAACGTGGGCAATTTTGAAGTCTCTGGACAACGCTAGGATAGATTCCAGGTACTCAAGCCTTATAAAGCACATTTATGACAACGCCTCCATTCAAGTAAAAATAGATGAAGACCTACAAGATCCCAATCAAAAGAGGAGTCAGACAGGGAGATACAATCTAACCAAAGCTATTTACATTAGCCCTGGAAGACGTGTTCAAAAAACTAAACTGGCAGAAGAATGGGATCAACGTTGACGGAACACGACTGGATCATTTGCGATTTGCCGATGATATTGTGATCATTGCAAACACAGGCGAATAACTTAAGAGTATGTTACAAGAGCTCCATGAGGAATCGCTGCAGATTAGACTTACGATGAATCCAACAAAAACAAAAATCATGAGTAAGGAGAACATCGAAATAAAGATAAATGATCACCTCTAAGAGAATGTTCCTGAATACATATACTTGGGTCACAAAATCCAACTGGATAAAGAAAACCAATCCTCTGAGATTCCAAGAAGAGTGAGCCTCTCCTGGGCGGTTTTTGGCAAACTAGGATTTATACTTAAATCTCAGAAATTGCCTATAAACCTCAAAAGAAAACTATTTGATTCTTGTGTATTGCCAGTGCTCACGTACGGACTGGAGACAATATCCATTACCCGCAGATATGCTGATAAACTGAGAACTACACAAAGAGCAATGGAAAGAGCCATGCTCGGAATCTCGCTGAGGGATAAGATACGAAATGAAGAAATTGAGAGAAGGACTGGGATGATAATTGTGATGAGAGTCGTGGCGAAATTGAAATGGCAATGGGCTGGCCACATAGCAAGACAAGACCAACATAGGTGGACACACAGGACTTTAGTGTGGCGCCCGAGGGAGACCAAGAGACGCACTGGCACACCACAGAAGCAGTGGCAGGATGACATCCGGAGTCTCGCAGGAAGGAACTGGATCCGCATTGCTAGTAACAAAGGGGCGTGGAAGGATTTGGAAGAGACCTACATTCAGGAGTGGATGAACACAGGCTGACTAAGAAGAAGAAGAAGAAGTGTTAGTAGCCGACATAGAAGACGAATTTATTCTGAAGATGGATCTTATCTCTTTTGACAACAAACTTAACCTTCTGAAGTTTGGCACACCAACTAAAGTAGTGGCGACATGTACTGTCAGAATAAGCGGAAATACCGAGCAGATAATTTTTGGGAAATTGGAGAAGGATTTTGGAGGCTGCATCGGACTTATCCAACATTACGATTTGCCTTGCAAACACCTCGTAGGCAAAGCACTAGTCAAAACCGACGGCGAAATACCGATAAGAATAGCAAGTATTTCATCCAATTCCATCAAAATCAATAAAGAATATGTAATAGCCACTTGCGAGCCGGTGCAGTGGGTAACCAGTTGCGAAACGCGGTCAGAAGTAACACCCTCAACATCACCTAAGGAAGTCCTAGAACATTTTCAGAAGTCGTGGCATCATCTGTCTTCCGAAAAACTGAAGAAAGCTACACAATTTATCAAAGAGCAGAGCACAGCCTTTGAAAGGAAAAATAGCAATACTGAAAGAACGAACATCATAAAACATAAAATCGACACTGAGAGTGTTCACCCCATACGGCAGCATGCTCGGAGGGTACCAGTGGCGAAACAGCAAGAGGTTGTCACATTAGTGGTTAAAATGTTGTCTTAGTCACCAAGAAGGATGGGACTATCAGATTCTGCGTGGACTATAGAAGGCTCAACCTGAACGTAACTACTGTGTAACCTGAAAAGAGTTTTTGGCAATAGTACGGTCTGTTGAGCATTTCCATCAATATCTGTATGGACACGAATTTCTAATAAGGACTGATCATGCAGCACTTAAATGGCTTTTGGATATGAAACAGCCTGAAGGACAGAGGTAGCCAGATGGCTTGAAAAGTTACAACAATATAACTTTAAGGTTAAGCACAGGGCAGGGATATTGCATAATAATGCAGATGCTTTATACAGAAAGCCATGCGAGGATAATTGTAAGCATTGCCAAAGAATAGATCAACGAGATGAAATTACTCCCACTAGGCAAATGGAATTTGAAGTTGATCAGCAGTGGACCACAGAGCAACTTAAAAAGGATCAGCTTGAGGATAGTGAAATAGCACTATTACTAAAAGCTAAAGAAGAACTTCAACCAAGACCAACCTGGAGAGATATTTCAACTAAAGGATTTACTTTTAAAACTCTGTGGGCTCAGTGGAAAATGAACTTCTTAAACGAGCCTGAGAAAGCGCCGATTGATGGAAAAGTAGTGAAGACACAGTTAGTGGTACCAAGGAAGAAGATATAGGAAGTTCTGGAAGAAGTTCAGAATGGAAAGTCTGGTGCTCATGTCGGAGTGAACAAAACGATTGACAAGATCCGCGATAGATTTTACTGGGTCAACTACTGCCAGGATGTGAAATCGTGGTGTCGGCAGTGCTCATCCTGTGCCGCAAGTCAAGGACCCAAAACAAGATCTAGGGGAAAATGAAATAGTATAATGTGGGCCTACCGTTTGAACGTATCGCCATTGACGTAGCTGGCCCTTTTCCAGAATCAAATAATGGTAACAAGTACATTTTAGTGGCAATTGACTACTTCACTTAATGGCCTGAAGTGTTTGCGATCCCCAATCAAGAAGTTGTTACCGTAGCAGAGGTTCTCGTGAATAATCTATGCAGCAGATTTGGTGTTCCGTTAGAGCTGCACTCAGGTCAAGGACGCACCTTCGAATCCAAGGTTTTCCAGAAAGTCTGTGATTTACTCAACATCCTTAAAACACGAACTACAGCCTTACATACACAATCAGACGGCATGGCTGAGAGGTTTCACAAGACATGGAAAAACATTTGTCAAAGGTCGTAGATGATCATCAGAAAGATAGAGACCAACACATACCACCATTTTTGATGGCATATAGATCAGCAGTCCATGACACGACAGGACTAACACCAGCCATGGTTTTATTTGGAAGAGAAATCCGTTTACCCTGTGACCTATTATTCGGAACGCCAGACCACCAGGATATGGAAATTCAAAACTACGCGAATTCTCTTAAGGAAAAGTTTCTATACATCCATGAATTAGTCAGCGAAACACGAGGAAAGCCAGTGACTGAATGAAGACACGATATGATTCAAAGCTAATTCTATGGGATTTCAGATGAACGATAAAGTCTGGTTATCTCCCAAGATAACGCCAGTATGGGAAGGGCCTTATACAGTCATCAAAAGAATTAATGACGTAGTGTATAGAATTCAACGTATCCCCAGAAGCAGCTGAAAGTTGTCCACCGCGACAGGCTGAAAGCATATCACGGACATGAAGTAGCTGTCTTAGTTTAAGAGAGAGGCAATGTCACGGCTAGCAACCATCCGAATGTTTTTGTGCTACCCTATAGAACTGGCCTTGCCGCGTCTACGTATGAGTCATCGCCGGCCGCGAAGATTCAGGAACTGTGGAATTCTCTAGATGCCCTGGTCGAGAATATTATAGAGTAGCCTCGCCTGTCCGGGAGTATTCGTGATAAACTTTAGATTGTATATTAATAGCGGATAGTGGCGAATTGTAGTTAGTTAATCATTGAGTGTTGAATTGTAAAGAGCTATTAGTTGTAAAGTTATAAAGTAGTTTAGTGTGTTCAATTATACATAGTGCCAAAGAATAAAGAGAGTATTAGTTTAGAATAGTAAAAGTTGTAATTTCGTTCAGAACCCACGGAAAACGTAACAATATTATCCAGAAACGCGATGCTAGTTCTATATTTAAGTATATATTTTTGCCATTTTTTTCTTTTTTTAAATGCATTTTATTTTTTTTCTATTTTATATTTTGCTTGTTTCTTTTTGGTTCGTATTTTTTCCTACGTTATTCTTTTTATCTCATGATTTTCCAGTTATTTCCATAGAGTACCTACGTTGCTTAGACTGGAAACTAATGAAGAATTCAATCATACCTAAATTACAATCCACATGAGGTTATTTAAACGATTAAATGCTAAAATGCTTTTTGCTATTACACTAACCGAAATTAACCGAACCTAGCTAACTCATTAGGTTATAAGACGCTTTATAACCATCGTAGTTAAATAAGTTTTAAATGAAATCTTGGCATATATGAATTTTGGGGCTAATTTTGGGTTTGTTTGGGTTAGTTTGGGTTTTCATATTTTTCGTTCTGCAAACTATCCTTATTTGGAGGTTAGTTTTTCGTTTCTTTTCATATACTTGATATTTGGATAATAAAGAAAAAAATATATAGATTTTCATTCAGAATTACTCGGAAGAAAGACATTGCACTGGGGTCCATCTGGTCGAAAAATCAAGTAAAGAGAAGAAATCATGCATAATTATTGTAAACTTGAAGCAAAAAATTCCTGGAGAGCATTATACAAGGTTGGTATTCCTTAACTTTGACAATAAAGATACGAGCCCTGTAAAATTATCCAAACATTCAAAATTTTCCAAAAATGGGCCAATCACTAACCTTGAATAAATTGGAGAGGAAATTTCTCTTGTTAAACCCACCGTACGAGTTACCCGGAGATACAATGCTAATTACAAATCTTTCCACTCAGTTAATTCTATATTTATTTCAACGCTATTATGCTCGGACAAGGCCTCAAGATGTCCCTACACTCAGACACCAACGCATAAGCAACTCTATCAAATTCAAAAGTCGAAAGAGCAGATGTAGATATATTTCCCTCTGAAGGCTCTCAACAGGATTTCACATCCACATTTGAGAATCGCATACATTTCGGCCTGGAATACAGTTGCATAAGTTCCAAAGACGAAAGCAAGTCTCATCCCCATGGCTCCTTAACACATTCCCGTTTCGGTGCCACTATCCCTTTTGAAGCCGTCCCATGTATGTGAAATCTGAGGGGTCTACTTGATCTGAAAGTGGATGGTATGTTGTCCGTGCTCGTTAAAAGTACTGGGCATTTATCAGCAGCCCTTTTCTTGACTTTGATGTGTCCTCTCGATAACCGAGATCTTTCTAATTTAATGGAGGATCTTTGGATGTAAGCCCCACGTGACGTGTCTTGGAAAACGTTGGGGTCCAACGCTATTAGGATGGGGGAATGTGTGAACTACCAACCTAATTAATTATCTTGAGCTTGAACTTGGAAAATATTACGTAAACATTCAAGATACATTATAAACAACGCGAACGAACAGCGCAGGCAATAATGAACCTTAAAGTTGCAGATTTTATTATATAAATTATAGTCAAGCGAAGCATCAGTCCGACAGGCTTTTGTATTTCACCTATTCCGCTCTAACCATCATTGCCCGCAGTCCACAGGAACGTGGCTCTGGTTGTTCTACCGATATCCTAATCCTCAAACCCAACTCAAGAGGTGCAGTCCTTGGAGGATATCCGTTTAAAGTACTAAAGTCAAATCTACGATAGACCTGTCAAAATTCTAAGTCAAGTGATATTTAAAGTTAAATATTTACAGTGCCTTAAAGTGCTATAATAACCTAATGAAATAACCCAACCTAACTATAAATTTAAACACAGCACCGCTCTTAAAGAACTTTATTATAAAACAGGAAGAAAAACTTATAAACAATTCAAACTATGCCTCAATCGGATACAGTGTAAATTCATTAAGTCTGCGACCAATAGACATTGTTATTGTTTCAACGAAGTGCCTTCTTTATTATCTCTTCTTACTTCACGTCATCGATCCCTAATCTGAGCTACATAACCTGCACGCCAACCAAGGCTATAGTTGGGATTTATTTATTTTTAGTTTACTAGGGATCCATTTAAACTGATTATTTTTAACAGTTCAGTAATGCAACGATATACATTTATAAAACTTTACTTTATAATTTTTTTCTCCTTTTCTTAACTCTATTTTGTCTTATTGTTCTTTAACCTTTTTTTTGCTTTATGAATTTGTTTTCTACTCCTAATCCTCTTAATAATTGTTTCATATTTTTTATGAATACAAATTTTATTATTGTTTACTAGTTTAAGTTTAATTATTTTATTTATATAAATGTGGCTTTGTCACTAACTGTATTGGACCATTAAATCTCTACATGTTTTATACACCTAACCTCCCTGTTCAAAAGTTAATAATTATTTATATAAATATAAAAATGGAACAATAAATAAATAAACCGTACATTTGTACAACCCTTTCAGTGCGGTCAATTTTTACATAAAAAAATCAAATGAGATCAAATCCGGCGATCAAGGAGGCCATTCAGTCACAACGCTTCTATTGGTTCGTTTCCCTTTAAAATAATAATAATTGAGAAAACAACGCTGATTAATTAAAGTTTAAAATAATTGTTATTTTGAATTTTTACATAAAACCTAAAAAGTCAAATATGATCAAATCCGGCGATATATCAGACCATAGTGTCGTAACGCTTCTGTCGCTTCGTTCGTCTTTAAAATTATAATTGAGAAAACAATGTTGATTAATGAAAGTTTACGTAGGTAAACCTAAAAAGTCAGATGTGATCAAATCAGGCGATCTAGCAGGCCATTCTGTCGCAACGCTTCTATTGATTCGTTTGCCTTTAAAATTATAGTTGAGAGAACAACATTGGTTAATTAAAGTTTAGAATAATTGTTGTTATTTTGTGCCCAAATGTACGTCCAATGGACCTAAAACGTGGTCAGCATTTTGTCGCTTTTTCCTGCTTTGTTTGTTTTAAGATCTATCACCAATTTTCGAACCAATCATTATAATCATCGGCGAGCAACCGACGTAATTTTCGGCATTTTAATAACCGAATGACAAGCCCGTTTTTCAGACATAACAACCCGCCATCCACCCGACCGGCCAAAACGGATGACGTAGTAAAGGTGCTGTGCGATGGGAACAAATGAAGATCGGGGAAGACAGAAGAGCATTCACGGATATCTTTGTTCTAAGCTTGCTCGATGGCAGGTCTTCAGGAATGTTAATTGCGACTGCCAGATCTCCGGCGACGTTGCCGTATCGACGATATTTTCTTGGGAAAATATTTCGGTTGCGAAAAACGAATAACTTGATGTGAAAGGCCTTAAAAACATCAATTTTTTCCTGCAAGACCTACACATTTTCTTAAACAATTAGTTCAAGTCAGTAAAATATACAGATGTCTAAATTATCACCCATGATCATCGTTGCCTATGCTTGACAAATTCATTCCCATAAAAAAATCAAAGTGTGTAAAATCCGGTGAACGGGCAGGCTAATTAATGTTGCCAGCAAGGCGTTCGGCAAGATTGATCACGGGTTTAGTTTTAAAAATTTTGAGGAAAAGGCAAAGAGTTAAAAAAACAATTTTCAATGTTTTCTGTCTTTATTTGGGTAGGTCTCAATCATCAATTTTTTTTAGGGACCTAGTTTTTTTATCTTGTTTTTTAAATCCCTAACTTGCCACGCCTTATATTTTACGGAAGAAAAATGTTCATAAGGAACAAATCAGGAAGTTCGTATGGAGGTAAAATTAGATCTAATAATTTATGTATTAATTATGGACATTGGATCAAAAAAGTATGACGATGGAGGCTCGAAGCCCAAACGTCCGATTTGAAATATGATGGGAATAAAATAGGCAGGAAAAAACTAAAACGAATTGTCGGACGTTCAGTTTTGTTCGAAAATTTTGAAAACTAATAGTAATATTTAAAAATAATTTTTATCATTACATTTGGCATTAAATTACGCATCTTGACTTTTAAAATCCCTGTGCAAATATACAATGTACAGTTTTTAATGTCTTTCTTAAGCTTTGCAATAATATAGGTTACGTGTTATCAACTAGGTTCGAACGACCCCGTAAAAGAAAGTCGAGTGGGTCAAATCCGGAGATCTGGCAGGCCAGTCTATCACGTCCCTTCTATCGATTCATTTCTCTGTGAAAATATTATTTAGCCACCTTAGTTATAAGGTTAGGTCTCATTTTGAACAGCTAGTTTTCATCACGAATCAAAAAATTGACACATTTTTTAAATAAATTTTTGTTTCAATTATTTTCCGATCCTTGAATATATAAATGGTTACTTTATTCCAAAAGTGATTAAAAAAATTATGAGCGGCCGATTTCGGCACCCGCATATAGTCACTTAAAAATCCGAGACTTCATCATTTATCCTCGAAATTATTCCCGGGACG
>MU192240.1:14176-30325 GCA_016904865.1 Pissodes strobi | reverse complement strand
GTGGATAAAACTCCGTTTTAGTGCATGTTGCCGAAGGTTCCAAACCACAACATAGTACTGATACTAGCACAAGAGGGGCACCCGGGGGAGACTGTGATGAAACGGCGACTAAGAGCTAAGGTCTGGTGGCCCCTTATTGACAAACAAGTAGAGCGATTTGTAAAAGAGTGTCGTGACTGCTTATTGGTCTCTTTACCTGACAAACCACCACCGATGTCAAGACACCAATTCCCCGAAGGTGCGTGAGAGTGTGTTGCCATAGATTTGATGGGACCATTACCCAATAAAAAACAATTGTTGGTGATCATAGACTACTATTCTCGCTATCAAGAGATAACGTTTTTAGGATCAACCACTTCCAAAATAATTATATCTCAACTGATAGAGATATTTTCTCGTTTGGGGATACCACGATCGATAAGAGCGGACAACGGACCTCAATTTGCAAGCGGCGAGTTTAGAGAGTTCTGTGATCCTTACAATATAAATCTTATTCAAACGCCGCCATATTGGCCTCAAGCAAATGGTGAAGTAGAAAACATGAACCGGGCTATTCTAAAGCGCCTACAGATTGCCCATGCGAATAACCTTAACTACCGGACGGAACTTCAAAAATTCACATTAATGTATAATACGACCCCGCATGGAACAACAGGAAAGTCTCCTTCGGAACTGTTATTAAAAAGGAAGATTCGAGACAAGATTCCATCTATATCCGATTTAGTACGCGAATCTCCAGATGAAGAAGCGAGAGATAATGATATAACCAACAAACAAAGAGGAAAAGAAAAGGAACACAATTAAAAACGGAGATAAAGTTTTGCTACAGAATATGTTACCTGGGCATAAGTTATTGACTCGATTTGGCCAAGTCCAATATACTGTACTAGAAAGACACGCAAATGAAGCTACGATAGTTAGCGATAAAGGACAGATCCTAAAGAGACATGTCATTTAAAAAAGTTACCGCAAGAAACACCAATTAATATTGATATAATTCCAGGGGAACCAACAGCTTTCAGCTCCCAGACTCAACCATCAATCCAGCCACTACGCACGGAACCATTGGAAGGACCAGAAGCAGAAGAAATGATTGAACCGCTCAAGTTGAAGAAAATGGAGGGATTGTGGAGATGCGTTAGCGATGAGAGCGCGCCGGGGGTGATCGGGCGTGATCGGGAGTGAAGGTAGAGACGGGCGAGATATGGGTCGCTGGAGAAGTTGTGAATAGAGTACTATATACTTGTTCGTGTTTAACATATATCTATATTTACGTATATGGTGTTTAAGCATTTGTTATTTTGTTAATTACATAGTGTTATTTACTGATCAAAGGCGTGTGTTATTTGGAAACCCTATCGGGTAGCAAACTCTTCGTGTGTTAGTTCAAATGTTATAGTATAGGAAGTAATTCATATCTCTTACACGCATATATCATGGTTTGTATGGTAAAATAATTAGATCTCCCTAGAAGGAAGGATAATTAGATCTTCCTACAGGACCTGAAAACAACCAGTTTTTGATTGACAAAACGTAAACAACTAATGAGTTTGAAACCGCAAGATATATTTGTTAACCAAAGATATACATACCTGCATATTCTTTGGAGGATTCTCTCCTATCTTTAATTTCCTACATGGGATTGTTATTTAATTTCCTTATTGAATTAAGTGGTAAATAATGGGCAAATTGTTTGAGTCAGCCGTCACTCTGCTTTGTCTTCTTGCTGTTTGGTGTGGAGTCAGCCGCAGCGGCAGCCATTGACATAGCAAATGGTGAGCTATACACCCTAAATATTACGAACATCTATCGGTAACTTTATTGGTATACAACAGACGTATAACAGTAACTAGTCCGCAGTTAGATAGGTGATCACCATTATGTTATGAAATATTTGATTTGCCATTATACATTTATTGTATATTTGCTTTATATACAACTCGTAAAACCAAAGTAGTATTATTGTTCATTTGCAGTCAATTTATCTTGTATCGTCGCTATTCGCTCTGTGCGTTAGGGTAGTGGGAGAGATGACGAATTATCGTGAGCGTGAATCGGAGAAATTTGGAACTTTATTTTGCTACTATACAAATATACACGTGGAATACATCGAAAAGGGTCTGGTGTCATATAAGCACTGTCGATTGTAAAGACTTTTTTGGGTTCAATGGAAAGATTACATCAAACGAAACACATTAATGCAAAAAAAATTGCGGATTGAAGCACTTTTGAGGCCAAAAATTGAAAAAGACATTTCAGAAATAAGGCTGTTTAGTGACATTTGAATGCGAAAACTCTCCCAATATGACGTTAATGATGACAATTTACTTGCAATGTTATCAGACTTGGCTAACCTTCTTGATTTTCAAGTAAAGTGTGGCAAACTTATTTGGAACAGCGACGTTTGAGGAGCGAAGAGAGGAAAAATTGCTTGCAGCCAATCGCCTTGCTGCACTTTGTCACGAGGAAGAGGCTTGACGGACGCACCTGTTGCCGGATGTATCGGGGAAATAGATATAAAAGTCACAAATTTATTTAAATTGATAATGTATAAAATATATTATGAATTAAAGTTGAAGTAATAGTAAAGTTCCAGTTTGGATATTACTTTTTATTTTCAATGAGTTAATGAGTATATTAAATTATGTGTTTATCTAAATAATAGGTATAAATATTGATTCTCAAAAAATATTAAAGTTACTCGACAACATCGCCAATTTTTTGTCCGCATTCCTTCCGCTGTTCCAGTTATACTTGCCACACTTTAAGCAAATTGCCAAGTCTAGGAGTATGTTTCATAAAGTAGAATAACAACTTGTGAAAGTAACTAAAAAAGCGCACACCGCGCGCTTGTTCCTTATATGCCTCAGACTAACCCAAAGGGCTCCCATTTGTCTGTTAACTAACCCAAACTAACCAAAACTAATTCAGACTAATGCAAAATAAACCGAGCTAACCAAAACTAGTCCAGACTAACGTAAACTAACTCAAGCTAACCCAGATTGACCAAAAGTAATTCATACTAAGCAAAACTAACCCTGGCTGTTTAGCCATACATGTATATATAAGTACTAAAAGTTTACTCACAGTACACTGTCGACTCAATTTGTTCATTTCCCAGTAAATGCCCTAGATCAAGTATATTTGTCATAAAATGAAATAATTTTAAAAGACAACCGCGCTACGTACGCTTGTCGTAAATCAACCACAGCTAACCCAAAATAACCAACACTAATCCAAACTAGCCGGCACTAACCCAAACTAACCAAAACCAACCCAGACTATTACAAACTAACCAAAACTAACCCAGGCTAACCATAATTAACCAAAGTAAAGAGACAAGCGCGCTTCGTTATTCCAATCTAAGCAAAACCAATCGATCCTAACCGAAACTAACCCATATTAACCAAAACAACAAAAACTAACCCAAACTAATCCAAGCTAACCCAGACTAACCAAAAGAAACCCATACTAACCCTAATTAACCAAAGTAAAAACACAAGTGTGCTACGCGCGCTTTTCTCTTCGCTATCTCAAAACAAGCAAATCCAACCCAGGTTGACCAAAGCCAGCCCATACTAACCAAAGCTAACCCAAACTAACCCTAATTAACCAAAGTAAAGAGACAAACGCGCTACGCGCGCTTATTGCCTATTCCCTATCCCAAACTAAACAAAACCAACCCAGACTAACCCTGTGTAACCAAAGTATATTCCAAACTAAGCAAAACGGACCGAGACTAACTAAAACTAACCCTTTTTTTTTGTTTTTTTTAGAGGAGGGAAAATACGTCTCTATGTACACCTTGGCATTGTTGTTCGATCGCACAAGATAGTGTGGGACTCCGGTCAAGCCGACCCCCTAAAAAACCTTCTCTGTTCAGTCATCATCCCGCACCGGTAGCGCGTTAGCATTCCATCAGTGCGGGCGACTATTTCAATCTAGTATTCCCCGTCTTGTTCCGTCCTTATCTCCATACTAATCTTTTCCCTCATAATATCCTCAACCATATTATTTATTTTTTTCCAGTTGTCGTCACTGGCTATCATTTGCTGAATAATATTGTCTGGCGTAAGCGTGGTGTTCAGACTTTCATTGCATATTGTTCTTTAATCTGTCCAGTTTTTGCATGCGACTATCGTGTGTTCGGCAGAGTCTTTTTCGCCGCAGTACAGGCACTCTTCATCTGGGCTCTTATTTATTTGGCTAGTATATTCTCTGAACGATCCACGCCCCGTGATCATCTGCGTAAGGAAATAGTTAGTCTCCCCATGCTTCCTATATATCCATAAACCGATGTTTGGTATTAACCTATATGTCCATCTTCCGTTCTTGGCATTACTCCACCTGTCCTGCCATTGCTCATTTAGCGAAATTCTCGATTCTCTACGGGTTTTGGTCTTTTCCACAGCCGGCGACTCAAATATGTCGATCCTCTCCCTTACGACAAGATCCAGAGGTGGCAGTCCGGCTATTACCTGCAAAGCCTCCGGAGAGACGGTGCGGTAAGCACATGTTGTCCTGATCGCTGCCTGTCGCTGTGCCTGTTCATATATTTTCCGTTTTTTTGCGTCTTAATTGCCTCACCCCATACCGGAGCAGCATATAATAAAATAGACTGCATTACTAAGCAGAGTAGCCTCCTTTTGCTCGCCTTCGGGCTTCCCACGTTTGGCATTAGTCTACCAAGATTTGCTATTGTTTCCCCACCCCTGGCAGCTGTTTTTCTTATGTGGCTTTTGAACGTGAGTTTATTGTCTAACCAAACTCCGAGATATTTCAATTCTTTCTTTGGTGTGATAGTTTCGGCATTTATAGTGAACGTTGTTGGGGGGACTCGTTTTCGCGATGTTAGTACAACTATATCTCTGTTTTTCCTTTGCGACTTGTAGGTGCTTGGATCTAAGCCATGCTTGAATCAAGTTCATGATCATATCTAGTTTTTCTTGAATTTTCTCTATACTCTTTCCCAGTATAGTTACGGCCACATCGTCGGCGTATCCGGTAAGCATTGTGTTCTTCGGCAGGGGTAGCTTCAAGAGTCCATCGTATAGAATGTTCCACAATGTGGGTTCGAGAATTGAGCCCTGTGGGACTCCACATGATATATCCACGGAAAGTACTTTGTTTTCGGCCTCCAGAGTGATCGTCCTGTCCGTGAAGTAGCTTTGGATTATCTTCGTTAAATATGGGGCGGACGCTCTCTTTTTAATTTCGGATATTATTTCGGGCCATGGCGCGGAGTTGAATGCATTCATTAAATCTAATGTAACAAATATGCCTATATCCCTATGTCTGTGATTTCTTTTATAAATGGCTCTCCTTACTGGTTTCATTGCTTCGTTCACCGCCTGGACGGTCGATCTCCCACTCCGGAATCCGTACTGCCTAGATGACAACGTTTCGGTAAGTCTCAAGTCATCCTTGAGTCTTTCCAGTATAACGTGTTCAAAGAGTTTGCTCGCAGTGGTTCTTTATCTAACACTCTCCAGTTTCGAACATTCCCGCCAATGTTGCCACCGAATAGTGTCAGATCTACTATCGATGAACCCTTTTCGTTTTGGAACGTTGGCGTGTTTCCTCTATTGCTTATCATTAGACCTCTTGTGGCCATCCACTCCAGTAAGACACGACCTCTTTGGTTTGTCTGTTCCATCCCCCACTCGGGTGCACTAGCGTTAAAGTCGCCCATAATCACCGCTTCCTTCCCGAGGCCGTCCAGGACCGTTCCCAGTATGTCGAGGGATACCTTAAATTCCTCTATCGTTTTGTTGGGTGACATGTAACAGCTAAAGACCGCGAAGTTCCTCAGTTCCATCCAGACGAACTCTTGCCTCTTCCCGTAGTCTTGATATTTGACTTGTTTATTGCAAATCTTTATGGCCGCACCCCTATTGTCATCCGCGAACCATCCCGGCTTCTGTGATTCATTAATATTTGGTTCCGCTATAATTAATATGTCTGCTTTATGTCCGTAGGCTGTGGCCACCAAAAGATCATGGGCTGCACGATAAACCTGAGGGACCTGAGGACTTTAATTGACCAAAGAAGCGCATTGAGGCCGTGAGGCGAGCGCGCTACGCGCTTGACCAACCGCGCCCAACACAAAATAAAAATTAATTCAAAGTAACAATACAAACGCACTACGCGTGATACTTTCTTAAACTAATCACAATGATCTTTTAAATTTGTATCTATTTCAATA
This sequence comes from Pissodes strobi, assembly GCA_016904865.1. NCBI lineage: Eukaryota > Metazoa > Arthropoda > Insecta > Coleoptera > Curculionidae > Pissodes > Pissodes strobi. The sequence continues at coordinate 24,120 of MU192240.1, read as the reverse complement.
AACTAAATGAATTAGTTTATATGACTTATTATTAAAAGTGACCCAGTTCTAGCGTAACATCTAATTCTAGTAAATCATATATTCGAATTATTGTTATTTTATTAAACAAAACCATTAGTAATCATTATTTATAAGAAGTTTTCGACCCACAGTACTTTTGAAACATATTCGACACGAGGCTGTTATATTTTAGAACTAAATAGAAATTACACTTGGCAACATCTACCGGTACAATAACCAACTGAGTCGTGCTAAGCCAACCTATATAATGACTTCCGATTCGTCTTCGGTCGAGTGTGCACGTGTCGGGTATCGGCCATTTTGTTCCAGCTTCATATACATATATGTTAGTTTGGGGGCACATGGGGCTTTCAGGGGCTGTGTAGATTCCCCGAATAAGATTCGGACGTCCAGCCGGGGGTTAGGCCCCGTGCATGCACAAGATTTAAATGTGTGTGAATGTCCAGCCGGTGGTGTTCGAACCTTAAAACAAGCCGTGCATGTACAAGTCGGAGGCCCAGGGGTACATACTCGACATACTGGGTCCTCTAAAAATAGTATCTCTATCCATCAGGTGTAACTAATCTAGGATGGGTCGCCCCAGCTCTTACGCAGCATTGTCAATTGTTATGCCTTGAATTTTATTAGTTAATTGTTTTTCTTTGAGACATTGGTTGAAAGTTCCTGCGATACCTTTCCCTCAATGTTTTTCTAGAGAACGTACAAAATCCCGAGTTCTAGATTGTAATTGCCAAGAGTAATCAATGTAATGACACGTTATGCCATAGTAAGATCTTAATTTAAAAAATATGTTTCAATAATATTCGCGATAGTTAAAATAATTAATTACTTGATATTTTTATCTGCGATACTTCGAGACGTTTGCTAAACTCTCGTGCGAGATTTGAGACGAGACTTTGTAACAGTCTCGTCTTGTCTCGCAAGGAAAATTTAAAGTGTCGTCTCGAGTCTCGTCTCGAAAGCGAGACGAGATTCTCGCAAGCGAGAATATCGTAAGCATCACTAATGCTTCAGCTTCTCTACCTTCGTTGTCGGTCTTGTTGTGATGTTTGAGTCAGTTACTGCTGTGGGCATGGACATCTCTGATAACGATTAATTCTGAATTAGGGTTATCGACCTGTATTGAGTCAAAAGTGGTAGCTAGTGTTGTAAAAAACCTTTGGTAGGTTCTATCGCTCGGAGGGCTGTAGAGGCAGCATATAAACTTGGTAATCCTTTAGCGGTGAATTTGAGCCACATGACGTCAAGTTTGTTCGGTTCGAGTGTTTCCTCGCGGTGACATGAAACGTCGCTTCGGACAAAAAGGCATATTCCGAACTTATGTCTAAATCAGGTGTGTAAGTCGTAACCAGGATAGGGGCAGTTCACTGTTGTTGTTATATGATAAACCCTGTAGCTTCTTGATCTTAGCATTCCTTGTTCCCAACTATAAAACGCTTCCTAGCAAAATATAGGAGGGTATTTAATAATAAAGAGACGCTTGAAATTGTGTTTTTTTAGCCTCTTTCAATTCAAAAACTGTAACTTTTACAGATATTAAACCTATAATACAAAAAAGTTCCAGAATTAGAGGCAGAATTAAAAAGTCTAATAATATATATTCTATGTTCTATTTAAAAAAATACAAATTTGTACTGCCCTACTCTTTTGGCGCACCCTGTATATTCGTCAACAATTTTAAAATGTGCACACTTTGTAAACATACATATACATACAAATACATATTTTATAAGATAAAACAAGATACAAGCTGCACGTTTAGGTACTTCTGAAAATGGCCTGGTATTACTAACCCAATCTGAAAGTTTGCGAAACGTCGAGGGATTAGACTTGATTTCGATTGTTTTAACAGCTGATTCCGTTCGAAAATAGTAAATCAGCCACCAGTCAAGCCAAACTCCTCGCACCGGTCGAACCGCGTGTGCTTGGGCGCGTGTGCGTGTTGTAGACTGTAGGAATATATACTTTTGACTCGAATTTACCTATTTTAAGTTTATGAATGAACATAAACATGGATAATACCCAGAAGTATATACAAAGGCCAAATCCTGTGCAAAATGCAAACCCGCTTTCGGAATTAACATTCATGTAAGTATAGGTCGATAGATGGTAGATACTGGAATAGTTACTTATTAAAAATATCGGCATGTTTTTTATATCAGTATAATTAGTTTTAATATAAATGGAGATGAACAAATTAACAATTAAAATTGTGAATAATATGTGCATTATCCGTACCTGAAAATATTTGGAACTGATGGTTAACGACATATAAACGTTCTAACTAACTATAATTTACTTATTTAAGTAATTATTATTGCAAGTACCTAAATCCATCTTGATTCTTGATTATTGTGTAACATATGAAATTAAAATCATTTAAATTAAGCTAAATTAAGAGAACAAATGTATAATATTAAACGCTTTACGTTTGATTTGCACTGAGAATTGAAAGCAAAATAAACCAAAGCGATTTTTCCACAAATATAAGGGAACAAAGAAACATTACTCAGTAAAACTGTAAAACACCATATTTCCATTTTTCATAATATTTCCACATATTTCCACATGAATTCCACATGAATTCCATATATTTCCACATGAATTCCACATATTTCCACATGAATTCCACATATTTCCACATGAATTCCACACATTTCGACGTATTTCCATATAAATTCCACATATTTCCATATAATTTCCACATATTTCCATACATTTCCACTAATTTCCACTTTTTTTCCACTTTTTCATTATTTATATGATGATTTACATTAACAAATAATATCTGGTGAAAAGTAAATCCGAGGTTAAAACAAACACATTTGCCAGACAATATTTATTTATAAAAATAGCGTAAAATGCAACATGTATGTAGGTATAACTTATACCTATAAAATAACTATAAAATAATTTAGCGGGTGTTGGACTAATGAATCAAACTTCTTTATTTTTCAATTTTCCGACCTTTTGAGTCAATCAAAAAGTTATCGAGTTTTTCCAGTTGAAACGTTAAATTAGCTTAATTAGATATTATTATTTATAAGATAGATAAATAAATGTCAAAACGTAGCACAATTTAGAAAAGGAGGTTTTATTCCTTTGTCATATACATACAGGGTGTCCCAGGACTGATGGTAACAAATTAAATGGTGGATTCTGAAGATAAAAATAAGATACAAAAAATCGCTGCCGCCTTTCAGCGTTTCGAGTACGATTGGGTATATTAATTTGTGAAATACCCTCGTAGTGCACTGCGTCGCTTGAAGTTGTTTAGTTCGACTCGATGGGAAATAAAATTTGCGTTGCTGAACAATGCGATTTTAAACAAATTGAATTTAGAGCGTGAAATTAGAATCGATGACCTTTAAATATTTACAACCTACAACGATTCAAGAACCGTGTCAATCAACACCTTCGCACACACACCGCTCGTCGAGCGCCATAGGATCTCCCTTTAGTGTGTGTGTCAGTATCATAAAAAAAATTAGAAATTCAGCTTAATAATCGAAAGTGGATAACATTTTTATTGTTTATTGTCCTGTTATTTTCATAACGGTATTTTTTGGTTAAAAATTATACTAATATTCTAAACAAAACATGTAAACATTAATATAAACAAATACGTACACGTTAGATATTATTAGATTTCCTAAAGAGATACTACGAGAGATACCTAAACTATTAATGCCTAATTCTTTTAGCTGCTACCTACTTTTATAAAATATTGACCTTTGGTAGTAGTTCCTTCTGTACTTCTCCCAATGACGTCACATGCTGTTACCAGAATGTACGCGGCCTCCCTAGCAAAGCAAACGATTTTTATAGTGTCGTTGCTGCTTGTACCTACGATATCGTTGCTGTTACAGAATCAGGGCGCCAACCCGATATTTTGAACACTGAACTCTTCCCCGAATCATATGTGGCCTACTGTTCTCCGACAAATTTGCTTCTGAACAGCTGGATCCTTCGAATGTTTGCGAAGGAGCGCGACTCATTGACATTTTAGGTTGTAAGCTAACTATTAATTATTTTATATTATATATATTTATTGTTTACATACCTCCTTCTACTAATGATATTCAGGTAGAAATTTCCCTTGAGGCTCTTTCGTCAATAGATATAATGTTGAGCAAAAATGTAATAATTCTGGGAGACTTCAATATTCCTTCTTACACTACAAACCTTCCTCCCAACGCTAAACACAGACCGAGACACAGACTTTTGACTGGATTCAGTGAAATACTTAACCTTCACCAATATAATAATACACCTAACTTTAGCCACCGCTGTTGGGATCTAGTTTTTGCCAACTTTAAAACTTTCCTGCAAAAAGGCGACGTACCACTTGTTAATGAAGATCCGTATCATCCATCCTTACTGATCAATTTTCAAGCGGTCCTCCCTCACATAGGCAACTTTCCTGTAAACAATGATGATCTACCCCTTAACAATATCAGAAAAGTCAATTTCATAGCTATTATGAGCTAATGTCGAACACTGACTGGTCGCCTGTTCTCAATGGCACAAATGTCGGTAACTCATGTCAGAGTCTTTATGAGGAGGAGGAACTCATTGACAATGTATTCAAAACAGAAAAGACCTATCGTGACTTTAAAACCCATAAATCTCCATTTTACCTCGCCAGATACAAATCTTTGCGCAGCATAATTAAATCGAGCCCCGACAAGATACAGGGAATATATCCGGCATGCCGAAACAATCATAACTTCTGATCCACCAAACTTCTGGTCTTTTATTCAAAGCAAGATAGCTCAATCCCGCAGTCCAGCCACTATGAAAGACACTAATCACTCTTACCACGAACCCCAATGTGTCGGCGTTTTCCAACTATTTTCAAAGTGTGTACAAATATTCCCACCAGCCTGCAAAGATTGATCCGTTAATTCAGTATTCCGATAGCATCGACGTTCCGCCAATAACTACTGATGATATAGTTGTAGCAAGCAAATAACTTTAAAACAAGATCACCCCTGGCCCAGACGGCATCCCACTTCATTGTTAGAGACTGTTCCATCGTTTTGTGCGAGCCCCTGTGTCATATCTTCAATCTGATCCTGGAACTGGGCATGTTTCCTGAAACCAGGAAGGTTGCAATAGTCTGTCCCATGCATAAGAAGGGCGATCCAATAGTTATTGAGAATTATCGTCCTATCTCCATGTAACTTCTCCAAAATATTCGAGATTATCCTGCACAAATTTTACCAACATCTTTGTTATCAAACTGCTTTATTACTCCTTCGTTAGACCAAGGCTGGATTATGGGTCACTTGTATGGTGTCCGCGTGGTATGATCGCCACATTGATTCGTTGGAGGCTGTGCAGAGGCGATTTCTCACGTATCTTATGTTCAGAGAGGACGGTATTTACCCAGACCGAGGGTTTGATCATAACCTTTTGTTGTCTAGATTCAGAAAACTGTCGCTGTCTGCACGCAGATACAATTCGCTGACATTCCTTTATACGCTTCTCCATGATGTGATCAAATGTCCCTTTCTTTACATTTCATGTACAGCGTTTAGTAGCTAAACAACAACCCGCGTTCAGTCTGAGATTGGCGAGATCCTTGGCGAGATCTAATATTCTATACCAGTGCCCCATTCAGAACATGTGCAAAAATTTCAATCTTGTATCAAACGCCTCTCATATACATACCAGCAACTTGTCTAAGGTCCTGAAACATCTGCGTGAGGCCTCGGGTTTCCCACCTTAACTGTATCTCCGCATTCTTCATCTTCATTGTTCATCTGTATTTCCCTTGTTATAATTTCTTTCTTCTTTGTCACTTCATATTTTGGCTTATTTTGTTTTTTTAGTTTCCCTAACTTACTTTGCGTTATTCGTAAAGTTCTTGATGGGTTTCGTTCCTCTCAAGGTTCCTCTACATTCCTTATATTTAGTCTTAGTTTAATGTGCTAGTTTATTTTAATTATAATTATTATTTATTTTATATTTTATTATTTTTCTTTGTATAAGAATATTTTTTGTGAATTGCTTGCTCTTAATTTGTATGTGAATTTCCTGTAATTGGGCGTTTGCCTGTTGGAAATAAAGAGCTCATTATTATTATTATTACCATTGGAACTTTTTTCCGACTATAGCTTCTTGTATTTAAAAATTATGGTTGATTGAGCATTGGATAGTGGGCAATTATCGATTATCAGGATCAAGCAAAAATTATGATAGATTCCGATAATTATCGGGCATTTGGCAACACTGTTTAGGACATCGAACAGGGAGTTGCAACACTGCGACATGTTGCGACATGTGCCTTGTGAATTATGCATAGTTATTGCGCATGCTCATATTAGATAATTGTACAAGAAATACCATAAAATACCACTCAAAATACCAATAATACCCGACAAAATACCATATAATACCAAATATTACTAGATAATACCAAATATTTACCATATAATACCAAATATTACCAGATAATACCAAATATTACCAGATAATACCAAATATTACCAAAAAATACCGAAATAATTCCAAAAATACCAAGCCAGTGTACACCAAAATACCATCAGCGGTTGGCCCCGAGGGGTTAACCGCTGACTAGAATTTGTACACTAAAATACCATATTTCACAAATAATACCAGAAAATACCAATATTATATAAAAAAATACCAAATACCGTAAAAATTGCCAAATAATACCAAACAATACCAAATAATACCAAATAATACCAAATAATACCAAAAAATACCAAATAATACCAAATATTACCTAATAATACCTAAATCATTTAATTACGCGGGCGTGCATCTGGGCGCAATTCTTTCACCAACACTGTTCCTCATCTATATTAACGACCTGCTGACCGAAACGAAAAATCATGTTTACAGTTTTGCAGATGACAGTACCCTTGTCTCCCAATTTAGATCAGAAAAACCTTTACTAGCGACTGAGACTTAGCACCACAGACAGGAGCAGATTACAGCAATTGATCAAGACCTGGAGAAAGTTCAAATTTGAGGCGACATAAATTTGGTCCAGTTCAATGCAGCATAGATCCAAGCAGCCACGTTTGCCAAGAGGGCCAATACGGCGGGCCCTTACATCATAATGGCATCAGGATCGATCATTCTTCCATCCTCGTCAATCGGACTGCTGGGTGTCTCGGTCAACAGCGATATGTCCTGGCATGGCCACGTTGCTAACATCGCAAAATCAGCCTCCCAGAAGATTGTTGTGCTATTTCGCAACAAAAAACTGTATACACCGCAGCAGTTGCTCTTGCTCTATAAAGCGCAAATAAGACCGTGCTTAGAATATTGCCCACACATCTGGGGTGCCGCACCAAAGCACACCCTAAGGCTAATGGATTCCATTCAGAAGAGAGCTGTACGTCTTGTCGGCGACTCGGAGTTGACCCGAAATCTGGATAGTTTGGAACACCGCAGACTTGTGGCCAAGATGTCCCTGTTTTACAGATACTTTCACGGCAGATATTCACAGGATTTGGCCCGCCCCATGCCGCTCCTGGCAACGCCTGTCAGACAGTCACGACAGACGGCAAAAGCGCACCAGTACGGCGTACAACTGGAAATACCTAGAATATAGCTTTCCAAGAACTTGTCTGGCGCACTGCATCACTGTGGAACTCACTCCCAGGACATCTGTTTCCCCCTAATTACAACCTACAACGATTCAAGAACCGTGTCAATAAACACCTTCGCAAACACACCGCTCGTCGAGCGCCATAGGATCTCCCTTTAGTGTGTGTGTCACTACCATAAAAAAAATACAAATTCAGCTTAATAATCGAAAGTGGAAAAAATGTATATTGTTTATTGTCCTGTTATTTTCGTAACGGTATTTCTTAGTTAAAAATTATACTAATATTCTAAACAAAACATGTAAACATTAATATAAACAAATACGTACACGTTGATAATGCTAAACACAGACTTTTGACTGGATTCAGTGAAATACTTAACCTTCGCCGATATAATAAAATAATACACCTAACATTAGCCACCGCCACAAACAATATAGCTGCGCAACCGCCGTTGGGATCTAGTTTTTCCCAACTTTAAAACTTTCCTGCAAAAAAACGACGTACCACTTGTTAATGAAGATCCGTATCATCCATCCTTACTGATCAATTTTCAAGCGGCCCTCCCTCACATAGGCAACTTTCCTGTAAACAATGATGTTATGAGCTAATGTCGAACACTGACTGGTCGCCTGTTCTCAATGGCACAGATGTCGGTAACTCATGTCAGAGTTTTTATGAGATTCTAAATATTGTATTCACTACCTGTGCACTTCCGTGGCGTAGGCGCTTTCCTCCATGGTTTACCAAGGAACTAATTGACAATGTATTCAAAAAAGAAAAGGCCTATCGTGACATTAAAACTTATAAATCTACATTTTACCTCTCCAGATACAAATCTTTGCGCAGCTTAATTAAATCGAGCTCCGACAAGATACAGGGAATATATCCGGCATGCCGAAACAAGCATAACTTCTGATCCATCAAACTTCTGGTCTTTTATTCAAAGCAAGATAGCTCAATCCCACATTCCAGCCACTATGAAAGACACTAATCACTCTTACCACGGACCCCAATGTGTCGTTTCGGCTTTTTCCAACTATTTTCAATGTGTGTACAAAGATTCCCACCAGCCTGCAAATATTGATCCGTTAATGCAGTATTCCGATATCATCGACGTTCCGCCAATAACTACTGATGATATAGTTGTAGCAAGCAAATAACTTTAAAACAAGATCACCCTGGCCCAGACGGCATCCCACTTCATTGTTAGAGACTGTTCCATCGTTTTGTGCGAGCCCCAGTGTCATATCTTCAATCTGATTCTGGAACTGGGCATGTTTCCCGAAACCTGGAAGGTTGCAATAGTCTGTCGCATGCATAAGAAGGGCGATCCAATAGTTATTGAGAATTATCGTCCTATATCCATGTAACTTCTCCAAAATATTCAAGATTATCCTGCAGAATTTTTACCAAAATCTTTGTTATCAAACTGCTTTATTATTCCTTCATCAGACAAAGGGTGGATTATGGGTCACTTGTATGGTGGCCGTGGTATGATTGCCACATTGATTCGTTGGAGGCTGTGCAGAGGCGATTTCTCACGTATCTTATGTTCAGAGAGGACGATATTTACCCAGACCGAGGGTTTGATCGTAACCTTTTGTTATCTAGATTCAGGAAACTGTCGCTGTCTGCGCGCAGATACTCACAATCGCTGATATTTCTTTATAAGTTTCTCCATGATGTGATCGATTGTCCCTTTCTTTTGGAAAGTATAACATTTCATGTACAGCGTTTAGCAGCTAGATAACAACCCGCGTTCAGTCTGAGATTGGCGAGATCTAATGTTCTATACCAGTGTCCCATTCACAACATGTGCAAGCATTTCAATCTTGTATCAAACGCTTCTCATATACATACCAGCAGCCTGTCTAACGTTCTGAAACATCTGCGTGAGGCGTCTGGTTTCTCCTCGGGTCTCCCACCTTAACTGTATCTCCGCATTCTTTATCTTCATTTTTCATCTGTATTTCCCTTGTTTTCATTTCTTTCTTCTTTGTCACTTCTTATTTTGGATTATTTTGTTTTTTTTTTAATTTCCCTAACTTACTTTGCGTTATTCGTAAAGTTCTTGATCCGTTTCGTTCCTCTCAAAGTTCCTCTACATTCTTTATACATTCTTAGTTTAATTTGCTAGTTTATTTTAATTATAACTCTTATTTATTTTATCTTTTATTATTTTTCTTTGTATAACAATATTTTTGTGAATTACTTGCTCTTAATTTGTATGTGAATTTCCTGTAATTGGGCGTTTGCCTGTTGGAAATAAAGAGCTTATTATTATTATTATTATTATTATTATTATTATTATTATTATTATTATTATTATTATTA
>MU192240.1:1921-14166 GCA_016904865.1 Pissodes strobi | reverse complement strand
TATTATTATTATTATTATTATTATTATTATTATTATTATTATTATTACCATTGGAATTTTTTCCGAATATAGCTTCTTGTATATATTACTTTTTAAAATTAAGCATTGGATAGTGGGCAATTATCGATTATCAGGATCAAGCAAAAATTATGGTAGATTCCGATAATAATCGGGCATTTGGCAACACTGTTTAGGACATCGAACAGGTAATTGCGACGTTGCGACATGTGCCTTGTGAATTATGCATAGTTATTGCGCATGCTCATATTAGATAATTGTACAAGAAATACCATAAAATACCACTCAAAATACCAATAATACCAGACAAAATACCATATAATACCAAATATTACCATATAATACCAAATATTACCAGATAATACCAAATATTACCAGATAATACCAAATATTACCAAAAAATACCGAAATAATTCCAAAAATACCAAGCTAGTGTACACCAAAATACCATCAGCGGTTGGCCCCTCGGATTTGACTCACCTCCTGTCCAAAATCGAGAACAATCCTTGCAGAGACATATTACAGAATTTGCAAATCGACTTTATAATCCTGAACCTGCTGTACCGAAAGCCATCCTTTATCCAGACTGCACCTATTTCAGGATTCCAAAAAGTTCACAATTTAGAGTTCAAAGACAGTCATAATCAGTTCATAAAAAATACACATTATTAAAAGCAGGACTTATTGTAGCTCCAGATGGATATATTTTAAATCTTCATGGCCCTTATTTCTCTGATATTCGTAATAATGATGCCCAAATATTAATGTACGAATTCAATGAAGATAGAGAACGAAAACGCCAGTGGGTACAGGATAATGATATTTTTTATCGTAGATAGAGGCTACAGGGACTCTGTTGAATTTCTCGAAGCATTATCTCTAAATTGCGAAATACCTTCATTCCTGGCACGAGGACAACGACAGTTTACAACCGAACAAGCTAACGATTCTAGGAAAATCACCAAAACCAGATGGATTGTCGAAGCTCGGAATGGGCATTTAAAAAGCATATTTAAGTTTTTTAGAGACATGATACCAATGCAACATTGTTTGCATTTAGGTGATTTTTTGAAAATATATTGCAGTCTCATTAATAGATTCCACGAGCCCATACATATGCAAAATTATGACGATAATATTGCCACGGCAATGCTTAATATAATTGAAAATCAACGAGTTAACCATTTGCAAACCAGAGTCCAACAAGAAAGTTTAGACCAGAGGGTTGGTATGGGGTCGTGGGTTCAGTTGAATGAAAATAATTATCATTTTCCCCGTTTTCCTGTCGAATATATAAGATCAAAGGCCTTTGGAACCTATCAAGTCAAAATCAGTACTGGATATGTTCAAGATACCAGCGATAGAGAAATAATGAATGAATATGCTTTTCAAACACAGATTTTCGAAAATAATTTGATTAGGGCCAGAATTTATTCGAGGTTCACTCAAAGAACGAAACATATGTTGTTCATAGAATATAAGACATGGGGGAAGATACAATTACGGGAACTTACTGTACCTGCAAATCAGGTGCCCGAACGTTAGGCATCTGTGCTCATGTCGCATGTGTGCTGTGGTATCTAGGGTATGCAAGATTTGAGAATCAAGTCAGATACCCCACAAATGCATTACTAAGGCACCGTCTATAGATATTCTAATGGCGGCGTCCCACGTGCGTAGATCGCGTAAAATGCAGCACTAAAGCAGGGACGTGATTGGTCGAAAATCAACCGCGTTGCCAAATTTCAGCGTACTGTGCAAGTACGCTAAAAGTTCGCTTGGATTTAACTTTTTGCGTACATACGCAGAAAATCCGCTGCCATTTGTCACGTTTTTGACGTTGTTTACTAATATTTATCTAGGTTGTTGACGTTTTAATCACAAAATATACCAATTACTAAAATTATTGAGTAAAATGGATGAAGTAAGATTTAGATATATTGTTAATAGACGTCACAAAATATATTATTTACTTAATTCCATGTTCAGAATTTGTTATGGTATGAACCATTACTTCCTACAACGTATGAGGTAATGTATGAACTGATATACCTAATGAATTTCTTCATGTAGTCTTTTTTTCAAGGCTACATAATAGGTACAGGGTACAGACATTGTTTATACAGACAATGGCAGTACATTAACATCAAAATCCGTAAACACAAGGATTTTGCATTAACGTGGCGTTAACATATTACTGTTTGTAAACAAAATCGGATTATTCGGAATAATCTGTCGTTGTAAACTGTCACTACTGTCAGTTTCCAAAATCAGTAAATCAGCTGAGAAGTTTTGCGTTCACATGGGTAATGTGCCGCTAAAATTTGCGTACTTAGCTTTTACGCGTTTTACGCACGTGGGACGCCGCCATAATAAGTCCGCTCACTCGAGCGTGCCGCGGAAAATTTCCCTCCTGCCTGCGCCAATCCCTCACCCATCGGCATTGACATTGACGTGTGTCAATGTCATGGCTTAGCCGTGACTCAGTTTTCGCAAGTACTTCCGTGATCGGACGGTATGAATTTATTTTTACGGAATAGTTTTCGCACGATTTACGCTATACGCTATTTAAAAAATATATATGGTTAAGATGGCTAAGGGTAGTTTTTCTTATTGTACTGTTGATGACTGTTATGTAACTACACGTGATCTCTCCTTCTTTCTCTCTTATGGAATTGGTAAAGAATTATTCAATTTTTATGAGACGAAGTGAATGAATATAACCGAAAGTTGATTGGATGACTAACCCAAACCAACAAAATCTATTAAAATTGATTATAACGTATCGGAACCGGTTCAAATGACTAAAATAAGTAAGGCTAAATGAAACTATCCGAAAGTTGATTGGATGACTAACCCAAACTAACCAAATATATTAAAATTTGTTATAGCGTTTCGGAACCGGATCAAATGACTAAAATAAGTTAAGACTATGTGAAACTAACCGAAAGTTAATTAGACGACTAACCAAAACGAACCAAATGTATTAAAATTGATTATAACGTATAGGAACCGGTTCAATGTCTCAAATAAGATGAGACTAAGTGATTCGACGACTAACCCAAACTAACCGAATCTATTAAAATTGATTATAACCTAGCGGAACCGGTTGAATTCACTAAAATAAGTCGAGACAAAGTGAAACTAACTGAAAGTTGATTCGGGGACTAACCCAAATTAACCAAATCTATTAAAATTGATTATAACGTATCGGAACCGGTTCAAATGTCTAAAATAAATTGAGACTAAGTGAAATTAATCGAAAGTTGATTCGACGACTAACCCCATCTAACCAAATCTATAAAAATTGATTATAACCTATCGGAACCGGTTGATATGACTAAAATGAGTTGAGACAAAGTGAAACTAACTGAAAGCTGATTCGGCGCCTAACTCAAACTAACCAAATATATTAAAATTAGTTATAGCATATCGGATCCTGATCAAATGACTAAAATAAATCGAGACAAAGTGAACCTAACCGAGAGTTGATTCGACGACTAACCCAATCTAACCAAATCTATTAAAATTGATTGTAACCTACCGGAACCGGTTGAAATGACTAAAATAAGTTGAGACAAAGTGAAACTATCTGAAAGTTGATTAGACGACTAACCAAAACTAACCAAATGTATTAAAATTGATTATAACATATCGGAACTGGTTCAAATGCCTCAAGTAAGTTGAGACTAAGTGAAACTAACCGGAAGTTGATTCGATGACTAACCCAAACTAACCAAATCTATTAAATTTGATTATAACCTAGCGGAACCGGTTGAATTCACTAAAATAAGTCGAGACAAAGTGAAACTAACTAAATGTTGATTCGGCGACTAACCCATACTACCCAAATGTATTAAAATTGGTTATAGCATATCGGAACCTGATCAAAAGACTAAAATAAGTTGACTAAGTGAAACTAACAGAAAGTTGATTAGACGATTAACCAAAACTAAGCAAATGTATAAAAATTAATTATAAAAAAGTATCGAAACCGGCTCATATAAATAAAATGAGTTGAAACTTGAGAAGTATTTACTTCAATCACGTGTCCTGTGCTACTCGCTACGCGCGCGTCAGTATCCCATATTAAGCAAACATAATCGAAACTAACTTTAATGAATCAAACAAGCGCATTGAGACGGGGGTGCTACACGCTTGACCAACCCTGCCTAACACTAAACTAAAATTAACCCCAACTAACAAATATAACCAAAAAAATAAAAATAAAACATGTCACCGACGGGACTCGAACCCGGGCCGTAGTATCACAAGCACAAAAGCTGATCCCGAAACGCAACTGCGCATGATTGCAAATAGTTATACAGCAGACGCTAGACGCTTGTATAGAAACGCAAGGAATATAAGGAAACAAAATACCTATAGTCAGCAAGAGAAATAATCATGCTCCTCAAATCCCCTTTTCGACCTTTAATATAGAGCAATGAATAATATCAATTCTTATCAGCTTAATATCACTATCGCTTTGCCTCGCTTTAATAAGTTATATAAAATAATAATTTCAGGAATAATAGATATTGGTTTAAATTCAGCACAACACAACTATTGACTAACATAAAATTGTCAAACTGAGAAATGTACCATTTTAATTTAAAACCTAATAGAATTAAAAAATTAATCTGGCAACACAGCATTGTATACAAACCTCTCATGCGCCGTCTGCGTTATTTCAATAAAAACAAAACAATACATTGAAAGTCGGCAGAGAAAAGTAGTAGCAATTATAGCAGATTTGTACACAAGTTTTTATTGATTTTTTATTAAAAAAAGTCACGAGTAGCACAGTATACGTGATAGAAGTGACTGCTTCGTTAGCGAGTCTCAACTTATTTTACTTGTTTGGGCCGGTTCCGGTACATTATAATCATTTTTAATGGATTTGGTTAGTTTTGGTTAGTCGTCTAATCAAATTTCAGTTAGTTTCACTTAGTCACAACTTATTTTAGTCATTTGAGTCGATTCCGATACGTTATAATCAACTTGAATAGATTTGGTTAGTTGTCTAATCAACTTTAGGTTAATTTCACTTAGTCTCAACTTATTTTAGTCATTTGAGTCGGTTCCGATACGTTATAATAAATTTTAATAGATTTGGTTATTATGGGTTAGTCTCAACTTATTTTAGTCATTTGATGCGGTTCCGATACGCTATAACCAATTTTAATAGATTTGGTTACTTTGGGTTAGTCGCCGAATCAACTTTCAGTTAGTTTTACTTAGTCTCATCTTATTATAGACATTTGAACTTTCGATACGTTTTAATCAATTTTAATACATTTAGTTAGTCGTCTAATCAACATTCGGTTACTTTGTCTCAACTTATTTTAGTCATTTGATCAGGTTTCGATATGCTCTAACCAATTTTATTAGATCTGGTCAGTTTGGGTTAGTCGCCGAATCAACTTTCAGTTAGTTTCACTTTGTCTCAACTTATTCTAGTCATTTGAGTCGGTTCCGATCGTTATAATCAATTTTAATAGATTTGGTTACTTTGGGTTAGTCAT
This sequence comes from Pissodes strobi, assembly GCA_016904865.1. Classification (NCBI taxonomy): domain Eukaryota; kingdom Metazoa; phylum Arthropoda; class Insecta; order Coleoptera; family Curculionidae; genus Pissodes; species Pissodes strobi. Next base: position 8,623 of record MU192240.1, on the reverse strand, counting down.
CGAATCAACTTCCGGTTAGTTTCACTTAATCTCAACTTATTTTAGACATCTGAACCGGTTCCGATACGATATAATCAATTTTAATACATTTGGTTAGATGGTTAGTTTTAGTTAGTCGTGTAATGAACTTTCGGTTAGTTTCACTTAGTCTCAACTTATTTTAGTCATTTGAGTCGGTTCCGATACGTTATAATCAATTTTAATAGATTTGGTTAGTTTGGGTTAGTCGTCGAATCAACTTTCGGTTAGTTTCACTTAATCTCACTTATTTTAATCATTTGAACCGGTACCGATATGTTATAATCTAAGGTTTGGTTATTTTGGGTGAGTCGCCGAATCAGCTTTCGGTTAGTTTCACTTAGTCTCAACTCGTTTTAGTCATTTGAAGCAGTTCCGATGCGTCATAATCAATTTTAATAGATTTGGGTTAGTCGTCCAATCAACTTTTGGTTAGTTTCACTTCGTCTCATAAAAATTGATTAATTCTTTACCGATTCCATAAAAGAGGAAGAGAAAGAGAGAGAATCATATGCTTTATCTCTCTTGCTAGATGAAAATTCCAAAACGTGTCGTTACATGCATGGCTTTGAAAAATCACTTTCATGAATCCAAAGAATATCAAAATAGCGTAAAATTTGTGGATTTCTAATATTTACCTTCGCCCAAATTATGTATATAAGTTGAGTTATATATGATTATAAGTGAGTTTGATCGCTGTTTTAACCACTAATTAAGAATAAAAAAACCCTAGATGGAAAACACTTTTAATGCTTGGGTTAAGTTATGGGTGTGGCACAGGTTAGTTGGTGTTTTCATTTTTTTTTTGTTAAAGACGACATCCACTGTGACAACGCATTTGTCATATTAATAACAAAATGTAATAAAATATCGATACCTATCGACAGCCGAAAATATCAGGTTAAAATTATTCCATTGTCGCTATTTTCCTGTTATATTTTGTAACTTGTGTTCGTAATTAAACAATACAAGTTGTACCTACTGGTATTTTTATCCATATCGTAGATAATATTTCGTTTATTATTTACTTATTTATTATAATACTAAGTAACTATTACAAAGTAGTATCATTAATGAGCTATAAATGAGACAGATAATGTCAATAGTTGTTCATAACAAATAAATAATCCAAACATTAATACGTAATCATATTCATATCATTTATTCCTAATAGAACGCTCCCCGTATAAAAATAATCGAGCGGCAGTTCATATTGATCGTACACCGTAGCTGCACCCATTCGTTTACTGTACAGTGGCCGAGTGTGTTCAAGGTCAACGGCAGTATTTTCCACGGCATGCTGGAGTGAGCGGACTTATTAGAATATCTATAGACGGTGACTAAGGTGTATCCAAGATGCGCAGAACAGACAAAATATCAATATTGAAGTTGTGAATTAAGTAATGCAGCGTTAGGAGAGCAGATATAAGTAGGTACCCACTTTTTATTGTTAGACATAAGAATTATTGATTTTAGTTCTAGGTTTGTTACGATAGCTCATATACTCTAAAAATTAGTTCTTTTTTCGAAAGCTTGGGTTTTATGCCGTGGCCATTTTTAGGGACAGTCTGTATTATTCATCTCAGCGCAGAAACAGTTGAACAAGTAAATAGGATTTGAGCGCAGTAGCGTGCCGTATAGGGGGCCAGGGGGGGCGAATGCCCCCCCCGCCCTTTATCTAACCCGCCTCAGCCTCCTAATGCAAACTGCAAATGGCTCATCATTCGGCGCCCTCGAAATAGCTCGCCCCTCCCGCCCTTATACCCACGGCACGTTACTGTAGAGCGTTAGAAGTGAAGTCATTTGATATGTTTTGCAATTAATTGTTATAGACGTAATATAAAAATCGCAACATTCGGACCCATTTTTCATACACCCAGTATAGTTAGGACTTTGGCGCAATGGTAAGAAAGTCTTATCTTGACATCAGCTACAACATACAAAAAAATTCAGCGAATTCTACCGAGGCCAAAATGTACTCAAAACCTGCCAACTCCTTTATACTAAATCAATCATTTAGAAAATAATTAAAAATAATATGTTACTTAATTTTTATTAAGCATTTGCGTTGAATAATTTGAGTTTATAAAATAATCCAAGCTTTTATTCTAATTATATTTCTAAACTGAAAATCAGGCAATACGGTTAAACTTTTATTATTAAGGCTTTAAAATTATTATTCTCAACACCAAAATAAAGAATTGAAAATCTTGGGCATAGATTATGTAACAGACCCGATATTCCCCCAACTAGGCTTTCCAAGGATATATGTTTGGCCCTTTTTGGTCAGCTTGTCCCAATTCAATAAGCATCTCAGAAACTTAATTGGTTCTATTCTGCCTTTATTATGATTAACATAATTCGATAAATCAAAGTAAACCGTACTTCACTCAAGCAAGGTCAAAAGGCACACCATTTTGAATTATGATGTTACATAATGTCATGTTTCTATTAAATAACATTCAAGAAGTTGTAAGAAATTTCCTGCTCTAAAACGTGTTATGCTAACAAGGTTAATGCCTTTGTCGCAAAAGGTTTTCCAATATTATTTCACGGTACTTATCATATTTAAAGCCAGTACTAGTATTTTTAATTAAAACTGATATTAATGGCAATGAAATGTTTGCAACGAATATTATGCTGAAATATTGTAAGCAAATTGTTATCTTCAAGTAATGCATTAGTTGTGTAGCTATACGTAATTGTTCCAAATTGTTGAATAATATGAACATCGCCATTCTTATGAAGCGGTATCATTCGGATATGTTTAGACATTTAGAAAAAATATCATGAAAAAGGCATTGATTTGTAAATTTTTTCAATAAATACTATTGCTACTGCTGTTAAATTTAATTGAAAAATAATTATATTATGCTATTACATCACATATTTGTGTACACTGATGCTCTCAATCGGAAACAGAAATATACACTTTACTTAAAAAACTTTTAAAGTGCATATTTCAAAGACGTTTTCATATAACTGACCACTCTTGCTTGTGACCAGGTTACAATAAAACTGTTACGGGGAGTCTGTTACAAGAAGATCTGGATGCTGTACTCAGTGGCAATGCAGTTCCACTGGTATATCTTTAGGGGTTTTGAAGATTATGGAAGCGTTCCAGTGCTTTTTACAAACGTTGTATACCTGGTACTCCGGTGGAGGATATTTTGTAGCCGGTCGATTTTAGCAAAAAGCTGTCAGTGCAAAAAGTGTAGGGGTACATGGCGTGCAAATACGACGTTGCCAAGATAAGATTTACAAAATTTTTGATTTTGTAGTTTTTAATATTACAACACTCCCTATTTGATAACTTTTGTTGAAAAGGCATTTATATTTACTTTAATTTGATGCTAATTTGAGGTACCTTATTTGAAACAGTCAGGATTTTTCTAAAAATGAATTTAACTATTTTAATAGCTGCATGGTCGTGCAATTGTATGAAATTTAGCTTTTCAGCCAATGATAGTATTATTATAGCTAGTCAAATTGGCCATTTATTAACTTTATTATCAGCACGATAAAAATGCAATAAAAATATTACTTTTAAATAGTTATATTCTTAAGTATTTTGGTTGCATGCCTATATCACTACGAACTATTGCTAATGGGAGACATGAAACTGTTGTTAGAATGTAGAAGCAATGGTTATGGAATTGATAATCATTAAATTATCTGATTCATTTTACAGCACATTATGCAATTTCTGCATATATGGTAATACCAGCGGCAAATAAGGTACACTTATGGCAGCTAAAACTATATTACCATTCAAAATTGAGAAATATAAAACTCTTAAAATATTAAAAGTGTGGAGTATTTTTAACAAAGTAGCACACTCAATCATATTTTGTGATGTGAATTCAACACATACTTCACATCACTGACATCCACTCTAAAGGTGTCTAACAATGGTCGCGCTTTTAAAATCAGGTATATGATGATGAGGTGCATGGAAGGGAGTAATCTGGAATTGTCGGTTATTTCAAGAATCAGTAATATTTTGATATAAAGTAGTAAACCTTATTACCGTTGGGTCTTATTTGCCGCAGGTACGTTATAACGAGAATTTTTAACATTATTTTAATGATATTTATCATCTTCGTTAGCAGGTTTTTGTTCGTGATATGTCTGGTTGTAAGTTTTTCAAAGTCTTATCCATTCTGAGGAACTATAGTCGGTCTAGAAAGTATCCGGAATTTTATATTTTTCCTAATTTTAATATATTTCTCTTTCGTAATATTCCAAGACAAAAGTAATGCATCAAGGACGTTCTCCAGATAGTAGGCTACGGTTAAAATAGCATGGCAACACTATCTGCCAAACATTGTTGATTGTAAGCAGGCTTAAGATCTGTGAAATAATGTCGAAAGTAGAAAAAAGAAGAAGAATTTTTGTATAGAAAAGGTGTTCGAACGTTATAAAATTAGTGTAATTGAGTGGACTCGAAAAAAGCTGAGTATATGAGACAATAAAGATGACAAAAAACGCACACACGGACAAAAACGAATTTACTATAATTTATTTTAAAATTTTTCTAATAAAACTTATTAGAAATTGCATTACCTTTTACAACAGGACTTATTACCATTCACTAAATAATTATACTTAACCAAAGATATTACGTTTTAAAATAAATTTTAATAGTCTCAGCGGTGACGTAACATAAATATCACATTTTATAATAAACTGTAATGAACGATACGAAAATCCATGAAGTTAAAATATTTTCTTGTAAAAGTTAATACCTGTTGCTAATAAATCTGCTTTTTAAACTTACGGTAATATGTATTAAAATATGTTTATCATTAAAAAATCATTTTTATGACTTTGTAATTGTATGTTTTACGACTTCGTATTGTATATTCACCCACCACGGGCGGAAAAGGCTGCCCCTCTACTCTTTTCAGGTTCAGTTATAATTCCAAATAAGAAGATGAAGATTGACGCCATTGACGGGGTAAGAGTCAGAGGGTGTCACGCGTACGCGTTTTCCGCTATTTGCTGGAAATCAATCAATCGTTGAATTGTTAATTTATACGATACCGTACTCGTACTATTTATGTTTTTGGTTTGTTACCGTGTGTGTTGGCTTTCGATGGCTCTAGAAGAGAAGAAGCCAGTAGTGTTAGTGTAAGAGAAATTCTGGATAACTTTGGCCTCGCAGAGCTGGCGGAAACGTTTAAGGGTAAGTGATTCAGATTTTTATGAGCGGGTAATATTACTAGAATAACAGGGCTAACTTATTTATCATCATCGCAATACCATAGAAACTTTTATTTTTCACTGCACGATAGAAACCAAAGTTTACTAAATATAAGTTACCTCACTCCTCGTTGGCGCTTCAAAGCGATCAAACGGGAACCGACTCTCTGTCTCTCAAATTTGCTCGGATATGGCGGGGAAATATAAAAACGAAATTACGTACGGACGCGCGCTAGTTTTGTACGTAGGTTTTCCAAAAGAGTGGATGCGTATTTCGTAATAAGACAAAATTAATAAACTTGACATAATACTACATAATTATATTTGTCCACGTGGTAATTGAATTTAAATCATAGTTTAAAGAAATGTCGTTTATTCATTTTATGCAAATCTTTTTATACTTCAATGAACAATTAATTATTTTAAATTTATATTAAATTAAAAGCTATACTTATGTCTATGTGTCTAGAATCGATAAATAATGTACAGTAAAAGAGATATCACGTGAGTGGAAGTAACGTTTTTTGATAGCAATGACAAGTAGTATAGGTACATTTTCTTAATCGCAGTTATTTTCTAGGGTTATTTTTTAATTAATTCCTCTCATTACTATGTTTTCAGCAAATGACATTGACTTGGAAGTATTCAATGCACGGCACAAACATCAGGAACTTTTATCTCAACTAATTCCAAGTGTTGGGAAGAGGATAAAATGTTTGGACAAATATATCAAGGATATTGCAGAGGTGAGAATTTTTTTATAAAAATTTCATAGTAACATTGTTAAAAAATTATACAGGACTTATTGCATAAAGACAATCCATTATTTAAAAACACAATGGCACTTGTGTTAAAATCCCTCATTCTTTTTGGCAGATTTCTAGTTTCTATTTTTTTAATGTTCAAAAAGGTTTTTCTTCGGATCTATGTATTATTCAATTATATTATTTTCAAAATAATTATCCGATAAATTTTGAGATTTTTTAATTTTGTGTGGATCTAAACAGATCGACTATAAAAACAAGACCATTTTTTTGGGTACGCTATGAAAATAAATTGTTTGTTTGTTGTCAGGAACATCGATATTTCGAGAAAAATTTATTTAACGTTCACGCACCTATATAATTGGATCTTTTTAGAATTTCCAGCTATCCAATTAAAAAATGTTAAAACTCAATGATCAATATTTTAGAAATAATAAATTAAATTATTCTCTTTTCATGTGTTTGTCATTTGTTTGTTTTAGGTTATTGGAGGTAACGAAATTTAAGCTAAATCATCTAGTGCTTCAACAGTCACAGTCAGTGTGAGTGGGGAGGAATCAGCTGAAATATACTTTCGCCCTTATAAAAATAGCAATCAAAAAAGCAGCGGCAAGCTTTGGTCGAGATATGTAAATGTGAAGAAGGCTCATGGAATATTAAAGAACTGCACCAGAAGCAACTAAAGGTTTGTAAAGCAATTCGCAAATTCTTTAAC